>JAWUZG010001191.1:0-36241 GCA_036785705.1 Acanthornis magna
GGGGAAATCGGGAATTTTGGGGGGAAAAGAGGGAATTTGGGGGGAAAAGTGGGAATTTGGGGGGGAAAATCGGGAATTTTGGGGGGAGAAAAGTCGGGAATTTTGGGGGGAAAATTGGGAAAAATCGGGAATTTGGGGGGGAAGTGGGAATTTGGGGGGGAAAGCAGGAAAAATTGGGAATTTGGGGGGAAAATTGGGACAAATCGGGAATTTTTTGGGGGGAAGAGGGAATTCTGGGGGGAAAAAGGGAATGGGAATTTGGGGGAAAAGCGGGACAAGTTTGGGAATTTTGGGGGGGAAAAAACGGAATTTTTGGGGGGGGAAGAGGGAATTTTGGGGGGAAAAGCGGGAAAAATCGGGAATTTTGGGGGGAGGGAATGGGAATTTGGGGGGGAAAGCAGGAAAAATTGGGAATTTTGGGGGAAAATTGGGAAAAATCGGGAATTTTGGGGGGGGAAATCGGGAATTTTGGGGGAAAATCGGGGATTTGGGGGGGAGGAAGTGGGAATTTGGGGAAAAAGTGTGAAAAATCGGGAATTTTGGGGGGAAAAATCGGGAATTTTGGGGGAGAAAAGTCGGGAATTTGGGGGGGAAAATCGGGAATTTTGGGGGGAAATCGGGAATTTTGGGGGGGGAAATCGGGAATTTGGGGGGGGAGGCGGGAATTTGGGGGAGAAAGAGGGAATTTGGGGGGGAAAAAGCGGGAAAGATCGGGAATTTGGGGGGAAAATCGGGAATTTGGGGGAGAAAGAGGGAATTTGGGGGGGAAAAGCGGGAAAAAATCGGGAATTTGGGGGGAAAATTGGGAAAAATCGGGAATTTTGGGGGGAAAAATCGGGAATTTTGGGGGAAAATCGGGGATTTGGGGGAAAATCGGGGATTTGGGGGGAAAAGAGGGAATTTGGGGGGAAAATCGGGAATTTGGGGGGGGAAATGGGAATTTTGGGGGGAAAATCGGGAATTTGGGGGGAAAAGTGGGAATTTGGGGGGGAAAATCGGGAATTTGGGGGGGAAATCGGGAATTTTGGGGGGAAAAGAGGGAATTTGGGGGGGAAAATCGGGAATTTTGGGGGGAAATCGGGAAAATTCGGGAATTTTGGGGGAAAATCGGGAATTTTGGGGGGAAAGTCGGGAATTTTGGGGGGAAAAGAGGGAATTTGGGGGGGGAAGCGGGAAAATTTGGGAATTTTAGGGGGGAAAAAACGGAATTTTTGGGGGGGAAGAGGGAATTTGGGGGAAAGCAGGAAAAATTTGGGAATTTGGGGGGGAAAAAAACGGAATTTTTTTGGGGGGAAGAGGGAATTTGGGGGGAAAAGCGGGAAAAATCGGGAATTTTGGGGGGAAAAACCGGAATTTTGGGGGGGGGAAGAGGGAATTCTGGGGGGAAAAGCGGGAAAAATTTGGGAATTTGGGGGGAGGGAATGGGAATTTTGGGGGGAAAATCGGGAATTTGGGGGGAAAAGTGGGAATTTGGGGGGGAAAATCGGGAATTTGGGGGGGGAAATCGGGAATTTTGGGGGGAAAAGAGGGAATTTGGGGGGGAAATCGGGAATTTTTGGGGGGGAAAGCAGGAAAAATTCGGGAATTTGGGGGGAAAATTGGGAAAAATCGGTAATTTGGGGGGGAAAAATCGGGAATTTGGGGGGAAAAGCGGGAATTTGGGGGAGAAAAGTCGGGAATTTGGGGGGAAAAGCGGGAAAAATCAGGAATTTGGGAGGGGAAGTGGGAAAAAATCGGGAATTTGGGGGGAAAATCGGGAATTTTGGGGGGAAATCGGGAATTTTGGGGGGAAAGAGGGAAAAATCGGGAATTTGGGGTGGAAAATTGGGAATTTTGGGGGGAAAAGCGGGAAAAATCGGGAATTTTGGGGGGAAAAAAACGGAATTTTTGGGGGGAAATCGGGAATTTGGGGGGGGAGGTGGGAATTTGGGGGGGGGAAAGCAGGAAAAATTGGGAATTTGGGTGGAAAATTGGGAAAAATCGGGAATTTTTTGGGGGGGAAGAGGAAATTCTGGGGGGAAAAAAGGGAATTGGAATTTGGGGGAAAAGCGGGAAAAATCGGGAATTTTGGGGGGGAAAGTGGGAATTTGGGGGAAAAACAGGAAAAATTTGGGAATTTTGGGGGAAAAAAACGGAATTTTTGGGGGGGAAGAGGGAATTCTGGGGGGGAAAGAGGGAAAAATCGGGAATTTGGGGTGGAAAAAACGGAATTTTGGGGGAGGAAGAGGGAATTCTTGGGGGAAAAGCGGGAAAAATATGGGAATTTGGGGGGAGGGAATGGGAATTTGGGGGAAAAATTGGAATTTGGGGGGAAAATTGGGAAAAATCGGGAATTTTGGGGGAAAAAAACGGAATTTTTGGGGGGGAAGAGGGAATTCTGGGGGGGAAAGAGGGAAAAATCGGGAATTTGGGGTGGAAAAAACCGAAATTTTTTTTGGGGGGGGGAAGAGGGAATTCTGGGGGGGGGGAAAGGGAATGGGAATTTGGGGGAAAAGCAGGAAAAATTTGGGAATTTTGGGGGGGAAAATCGGGAATTTGGGGGTGGAAAAAAGGGAATTTTGGGGTGGAAAAGTGGGAATTTGGGGAGGAAAAAATGAGAATTGGGAAAATTGAGAAAAACAGGAATTGGGATTTTTGGGAAGAAAAGCAGGAATTGGGATTTTTTTCGGAAGAAAAGCAGGAATTGGGATTTTGTGAGAAAAGCAGGATTTGGGATTTTTTTGGGAGAAAAGCAGGAATTGGGATTTTTGTGAGGAAAAACAGGAATTGGGATTTTTGGGAGGAAAGCAGGAATTGGGATTTTTGGGAGGAAAAGCAGGATTTTGGATTTTTGGGGGGGAAAGTGAGAATTGAGATTTTTGGGAGAAAAGCAGGAATTGGGATTTTTGGGAAGAAAAGCAGGAATTGGGATTTTTTTTGGAAGAAAAGCAGGAATTGGGATTTTTGGGAGAGAAGCAGGAATTGGGATTTTTGGGAGGAAAAGCAGGAATTGGGATTTTTTTGGGAGAAAAACAGGAATTGGGATTTTTGGGAGAAAAGCAGGAATTGGGATTTTTTTGGGAGAAAAACAGGAATTGGGATTTTTGGGAGGAAAAGCAAGATTTGGGATTTTTTTGGGAAGAAAAACAGGAAGAGTGGAATTTGTGGGGGAGGATTCCAGGAATGGGGAGGGGGGGGAGGGAATGAGTAACGGGAACGGGAGGGAACAGCGGGATCGGGATCGGGATCGGGAATGGGATCGGGATTGGGATCGGGATTGGGAATGGGATCGGGATTGGGATCAGGGGACACTGGGATTGGGATCGGGGACAATAGGAATGGGATTAGATTGGGATTGGGACACCGGGAATGGGATTGGGATCAAGGTGACACTGGGAATGGGATTTGGGGTCCCGGGGGGGACACTGGGAATGGGATTGGGATCGGGATTGGGATCAGAGGACACTGGGAATGGGATTGGGAATGGGATCAGGGGACACCGGGAATGGGATTGGGGACAATGGGAATGGGATCAGGAATGGGATTGGGATCGGGATTGGGATCGGGATTGGGATCAGGGGACACTGGGAACGGGATCAGGAATGGGATCGGGATCTGGATTGGGATCAGAATTGGGATTGGGATCAGGGGACACCGGGAATGGGATCGGATTGGGACACTGGGAATGGGATCGGGATTGGGATCAGGATTGGGATTGGGATTGGGATTGGGATCAGGGGGACACCGGGAATGGGATCAGGATTGGGATCAGGACTGGGACTGGGATTGGGATCAGGGGACACCGGGAATGGGATCAGGATCGGGATCGGGATCAGGGGGACAATGGGAATGGGATCAGGATCAGGATTGGGATCAGGGGACACCGGGAACAGGATTGGGGACAATAGGAATGGGATTGGGATTGGGATTGGGATCGAGGTGACACTGGGAATGGGATTTGGGGTCCCGGGGGGGACACAGGGAATGGGATTGGGATCGGGATTGGGATCAGGGGACACCGGGAATGGGATTGGGGACAATGGGAATGGGATCGGGGGACAATGGGAATGGGATCAGGAATGGGATTGGGATCGGGATCAGGATCAGGATCTGGATTGGGATTGGGAATGGGATTGGGATTGGGATCGGGGGGGGGACACTGGGAATGGGATTTGGGATCCCGGGGGGGACACTGGGATAGGGATTGGGATTGGGATCAGAGGACACTGGGAATGGGATGGGGATCGGGATCAGGACTGGGATCAGAGGACACCAGGAATGGGATTTGGGGTCCTGGGAGGGAAAACTGGGATTGGGATTGGGATCAGAATCAGGGGACACAGGGAATGGGATCGGAAATGGGAATGGGATCGGGATCGGGATTGGGATCAGGGGGACACTGGGAATGGGATCAGGAATGGGATCGGGAATGGGATCAGAATCTGGATTGGGATCAGGATTGGGATCAGGATCGGGATTGGGTTCGGGATCGGGATTGGGATCGGGATCAGGGGGACACTGGGAATGGGATCAGGATCGGGAATGGGAGCAGGGGACACCGGGAATGGGATTGGGGACAGGATTGGGATCGGGATCAGGGGACACCGGGAATGGGATCGGGATCAGGAATGGGGTTGGGATCGGGATTGGGATCGGGGACACTGGGAATGGGATCGGGAATGGGATTGGGATTGGGATCAGGGGGACAATGGGACTGGGATCAGGATTGGGATCAGGGGACACCGGGAATGGGAATGGGATTGGGATTGGGATTGGGATCAGGGGACAATGGGAATGGGAATGGGATTGGGATTGGGATCAGGATCGGGATTGGGATTGGGATTGGGATTGGGATCAGGGGACAATGGGAATGGGATCGGGGGTCCCGGGGGGGACACTGAGAATGGGATTGGGATTGGGATCAGGATCGGGACTGGGATCGGGATTGGAATCTGGGATTGGGATTGGGATCAGGGGACACCGGGAATGGGATCGGGATCAGGAATGGGGGGGGACAATGGGAATGGGATCGGGACTGGGACTGGGATTGCGATTGGGATCGGGATTGGGATCAGGGGCACCGGGAATGGGATCTGGATTGGGATTGGGGGACACTGGGAATGGGACCGGGATTGGGATTGGGTTTGGGATCAGGGGGACAATGGGATCTGGATTGGGATTGGGACTGGGATCGGGATTGGGATCAGGGGACACCGGGAATGGGATCAGGATCGGGAATGGGATTGGGATCGGGATTGGGATCGGGGACAATAGGAATGGGATCGGGATCGGGATTGGGACACTGGGAATGGGAATGGGATCAGGGGGACAATGGGAATGGGATTGGGGTCAGGATTGGGATGGGGATCAGGGGACAATAGGAGTGGGATCGGGAATGGGACTGGGATCGGGATCGGGATTGGGATCGGGATTGGGAATGGGATTGAGGACAATAGGAATGGGATTGGGATCAGGGGACACCAGGACTGGGATTTGGGGTCCTGGGGGGGGACACCGGGAATGGGATCAGGATCGGGATTGGGATCGGGGGGGGACACTGGGAATGGGATCAGGATTGGGATTGGGATCGGGGGGGGACACTGGGAATGGGATCAGGATCAGGACTGGGATCTAGGGACACTGGGAATGGGGTTGGGATTGGGATTGGGATCGGGGGGGGACACTGGGAATGGGATCAGGATCAGGACTGGGATCTGGGGACACTGGGAATGGGATCGGAAATGGGATCGGGGTCAGGGGACACCAGGAATGGGATCGGGGACAATAGGAATGGGATTGGGATCGGGATTGGGACTCTGGGAATGGGATCGGGATCAAGGTGACACTGGGAATGGGATTTGGGATCCCGGGGGGGACACTGGGAATGGGATCAGGATCAGGATTGGGGGACAATGGGATTTTTTGGGGATTTTTTGGAATCGAATCCCCGCCCCAATTCCCGAATTTCCCTCCCCCACTCCTGCTTGGGGTTGGGATTTTTTGGGGTTTTTTTGGAACTTTTTTTGGATCGAATCCCCCTCCCCTAATTCTCGAATTCCCCTCCCCCAGGGCGGCGATGAAGCCCCTCCCCCACTCCTGCTTGGGGTTGGGATTTTTTGGGTTTTTTTGGGGATTTTTTGGTGAGATTTTCTTGATTTTGGGGTATTTTGGGTGGATTTTTTTGGGATTTTTGGGGGATTTTTTTGATTTTGGGGTCTTTTGGGTTGATTTTTTGGGGGGATTTTTTGGTGGGACTTTTTGGTTTTGGGGGATTTTGTGTGGATATTTTGGGGATTTTTTGCTGGGATTTTTTTGATTTTGGGGTATTTTGAGTGGATTTTTTGGTGGGATTTTCTTGATTTTGGGGTCTTTTGGGTGGATTTTTTTGGGGATTTTTTTGGGATCGAACCCCCCGCCCCTAATTCCCGAATTCCCCTCCCCCAGGGCGGCGATGAAGCCCCTCCCCCACTCCTGCTTGGGGTTGGGATTTTTTTTGGGGTTTTTTTTGGGGATTTTTTGGTGGGATTTTCTTGATTTTGGGGTATTTTGGGTGGATTTTTTTGGGGTTTTTTTGGGGATTTTTTGGTGGGATTTTCTCGATTTTGGGGTATTTTGGGTGGATTTTTTTTGGGATTTTTGGGGGATTTTTTTGATTTTGGGGTCTTTTGGGTGGATTTTTTGGGGGGATTTTTTGCTGGGATTTTTTTGATTTTGGGATATTTTGGGTGGATTTTTTTGGGGATTTTTTTGGGATCGAACCCCCCTCCCCTAATTCCCGAATTTCCCTCCCCCAGGGTGGCGATGAAGCCCCTCCCCCACTCCTGCTTGGGGTTGGGATTTTTTTGGGGTTTTTTTTGGGGATTTTTTAGTGGGTTGTTTTTTAATTTTGGGGTCTTTTGGGTGGATTTTTTGGGGGGATTTTTTGGTAGGATTTTTTTGATTTTGGGGTATTTTGGGTGGATTTTTTGGGGATTTTTTGGGGGATTTTTTTGGGGATTTTTTTGATTTTGGGGTATTTTGGGTAGATTTTTTGGGGAATTTTTTGGTGGGATTTTCTTGATTTCGGGGTCTTTTGGGTGGATTTTTTGGTGGGATTTTCTTGATTTCGGGGTCTTTTGGGTGGATTTTTTTGGGGATTTTTTTGGGATCGAACCCCCCGCCCCTAATTCCCAAATTCCCCTCCCCCAGGGTGGCGATGAAGCCCCTCCCCCACTCCTGCTTGGGGTTGGGATTTTTTTGGGGTTTTTTTGGGGATTTTTTAGTGGGTTTTTTTTTTATTTTGGGGTCTTTTGGGTGGATTTTTTTTGGGGATTTTTTGGTGGGATTTTCTTGATTTTGGGGTATTTTGGGTGGATTTTTTGGGGGGATTTTTTGGTGGGATTTTTTTGATTTTGGGGGATTTTGTGTGGATATTTTGGGGAATTTTTTGGTGGGATTTTTTTGATTTTGGGATATTTTGGGTGGATTTTTTGGGGGATTTTTTGGTGGGATTTTTTTGATTTTGGGATATTTTGGGTGGATTTTTTGGGGGGATTTTTTGCTGGGATTTTTTTGATTTTGGGATATTTTGGGTGGATTTTTTTGGGGATTTTTTGGTAGGATTTTCTTGATTTCGGGGTCTTTTGGGTGGATTTTTTTGGGGATTTTTTTGATTTCGGGATATTTTGGGTGGATTTTTTTGGGGATTTTTTTGGGATCGAACCCCCCGCCCCTAATTCCCGAATTTCCCTCCCCCAGGGCGGCGATGAAGCCCCTCCCCCACTCGCGCCTGTCCCTTTTGGGGGCAGCCCTGGGGGTCTCGGTCACCATCGGCTTCACCCTGCAGCTCCTGGGGGGAGCCCAGAGGCAGCGGTGAGTCCCAAAATCCCAAAATTCCCGAGAAAAAAAACCGAAATTCCAGAGGGAAAACCCCAAATTTTGGGGGGAAACCCAAAATTCGGAGGGAAAAACCAAAATTCCAAAGGGAAATCCCAAAATTCCCCCAGGGAAAACCCAAAATTCCGAAGAGGAAACAAAAATTTCTGAGGGAAAACCCCAAATTTTGGGGGGAAACCCAAAATTCGGAGGGAAAAACCAAAATTCCAAAGGGAAATCCCAAAATTCCAGAGGAAAAAACCTGAAATTCCAAAGGGAAAACCCCAAATTTTGGGGGGGAAACCCAAAATTCTGAAGGGAAAACCCCAAATTCCAAAGGGAAATCCCAAAATTCCAAAGAGAAAAAACCTGAAATTCCAAAGGGAAAACCCAAATTTTGGGGGGGAAACCCAAAATTCGGAGGGAAAAACCAAAATTCCAAAGGGAAATCCCAAAATTCCCCCAGGGAAAACCCAAAATTCCGAAGAGGAGCGAAAAATTTTGGTAGGAAAGTCCAAAATTAGAGAGGGAAAAACCCAAATTTTGGCAGGAAACCCCAAAATTGGAGAGGGAAAAACCCAAATTTTGTTAGGGAACCCCAAAATTCTGAAGGGAAAAACCCAAATTTTGGAGGGAAACCAAAAAATTCCGAAGGGAAAAACCCAAATTTTGGAAGGAAAGCCCAAAAATTCCGAAGGGAAAAACCCAAATTCCAAAGGGAAATCCCAAAATTCCCGAGAAAAAACCTGAAATTCCAAAGGGAAAACCCAAATTTTGGGGGGGAAACCCAAAATTCGGAGGGAAAAACCAAAATTCCAAAGGGAAATCCCAAAATTCCCCCAGGGAAAACCCCAAATTCCAAAGGGAAATCCAAAATTTCAGAGGGAAAGGCAAAATTCCAAAGGGAAAACTCCAAATTTTGGAGGGAAACCAAAAAATTCCAAAGGAAATGCCCCAAAATTCCGAAGGGGAAACTCCAAATTTTGGAGGGAAACCAAAAAATTTCGGAGGGAAAAACCCAAATTTTGGAGGAAACCCCAAAAATTCCGAAGAGAAAAACCCAAATTTTGGTAGGAAAGCCCAAAATTGGAGAGGGAAAAGCCCAAATTTTGGGGGGGAAACCCAAAATTCCGAAGGGAAAAACCCAAATTTTGGGGGGAAAGCCCAAAATTCCAAGGGGAAAAACCCAAATTTTGGTAGGAAACCCCAAAATTAGAGCGGGAAAACCCAAATTTTGGGGGGGGAACCCAAAATTCCGAAGGGAAAACCCCAAATTCCAAAGGGAAATCCCAAAATTCCAAAGAGAAAAAACCTGAAATTCCAAAGGGAAAACCCCAAATTTTGGGGGGGAAACCCAAAATTCTGAAGGGAAAACCCCAAATTCCAAAGGGAAATCCCAAAATTCCAAAGAGAAAAAACCTGAAATTCCAAAGGGAAAACCCAAATTTTGGGGGGGAAACCCAAAATTCGGAGGGAAAAACCAAAATTCCAAAGGGAAATCCCAAAATTCCCCCAGGGAAAACCCAAAATTCCGAAGAGGAGCGAAAAATTTTGGTAGGAAAGTCCAAAATTAGAGAGGGAAAAACCCAAATTTTGGCAGGAAACCCCAAAATTGGAGAGGGAAAAACCCAAATTTTGTTAGGGAACCCCAAAATTCTGAAGGGAAAAACCCAAATTTTGGAGGGAAACCAAAAAATTCCGAAGGGAAAAACCCAAATTTTGGAAGGAAAGCCCAAAAATTCCGAAGGGAAAAACCCAAATTCCAAAGGGAAATCCCAAATTTCCAAAGAGAAAAAACCTGAAATTCCAAAGGGAAAACCCCAAATTTTGGGGGGGAAACCCAAAATTCGGAGGGAAAAACCAAAATTCCAAAGGGAAATCCCAAAATTCCCCCAGGGAAAACCCAAAATTCCGAAGAGGAAACAAAAATTCCAGAGGGAAAGGCAAAATTCCGAAGGGGAAAAATCCAAATTTTGGAGGGAAACCAAAAAATTCCAAAGGGAAAACCCAAATTTTGGTAGGAAATCCCAAAATTCCGAAGGGAAAACCCCAAATTTTGGAGGGAAACCAAAAAATTTCGGAGGGAAAAACCCAAATTTTGGGGGGAAACCCCAAAATTCCAAAGGGAAAAACCCAAATTTTGGTAGGAAACCCCAAAATTCCGAAGGGAAAAACCCAAATTTTGGTAGGAAACCCCAAAATTTCGGAGGGAAAAACCCAAATTTTGGTAGGAAACCCCAAAATTAGAGAGAGAAAAACCCAAATTTTGGGGGGAAACACAAAATTCCAGAGGGAAACACAAAATTCTGAAGGAAAACCCCAAAATTTCAAAGGGAAAACCCCAAAATTTCAAAGGGAAAAGCCCAAAATTCCAAAGAGAAAAACCCAAATTTTGGGGGGGAAACCCAAAATTCTGAAGGGAAAACCCCAAATTCCAAAGGGAAATCCCAAAATTCCCCCAGGGAAAACCCAAAATTCCTAAGAGGAAACAAAAATTTTGGAGGGAAAACCAAAAAATTCCGAAGGGAAAAACCCAAATTTTGGTAGGAAAGCCCAAAATTAGAGAGGGAAAAACCTAAATTTTGGTAGGAAAGCCCAAAATTTTGGAGGGAAAAACCCAAATTTTGGTAGGAAACTCCAAAATTAGAGAGGGAAAAACCCAAATTTTGGAAGGAAACCCCAAAATTCCAGAGGGAAAAACCCAAATTTTGGGGGGAAACCCCAAAAAATTTGAAAACCCCAAAATTGGAGAGGGAAAAACCCAAATTTTGGTAGGAAAGCCCAAAATTTTGGAGGGAAAAACCCAAATTTTGGTAGGAAAGCCCAAAATTAGAGAGGGAAAAACCCAAATTTTGGGGGGAAAGCCCAAAATTCCAAAGGGAAAAACCCAAATTTTGGGGAGAAACCCCAAAATTTCGGAGGGAAAAACCCAAATTTTGGTAGGAAAGCCCAAAATTAGAGAGGTAAAAACCCAAATTTTGGGGGGAAAGCCCAAAATTAGAGAGGGAAAAACCCAAATTTTGGTAGGAAAGCCCAAAATTTTGGAGGGAAAAACCCAAATTTTGGTAGGAAACTCCAAAATTAGAGAGGGAAAAACCCAAATTTTGGAAGGAAACCCCAAAATTCCAAAGGGAAAAACCCAAATTTTGGGGGGAAACCCCAAAAAATTTGAAAACCCCAAAATTGGAGAGGGAAAAACCCAAATTTTGGTAGGAAACCCCAAAATTCCGAAGGGAAAAACCCAAATTTTGGTAGGAAACCCCAAAATTCCGAAGGGAAAAACCCAAATTTTGGTAGGAAACCCCAAAATTCCGAAGGGAAAAACCCAAATTTTGGTAGGAAAGCCCAAAATTTTGGAGGGAAAAACCCAAATTTTGGTAGGAAAGCCCAAAATTTCGGAGGGAAAAACCCAAATTTTGGTAGGAAACCCCAAAATTCCGAAGGGAAAAACCCAAATTTTGGTAGGAAACCCCAAAATTTCGGAGGGAAAAACCCAAATTTTGGTAGGAAACCCCAAAATTAGAGAGAGAAAAACCCAAATTTTGGGGGGAAACACAAAATTCCAGAGGGAAACACAAAATTCTGAAGGAAAACCCCAAAATTTCAAAGGGAAAACCCCAAAATTTCAAAGGGAAAAGCCCAAAATTCCAAAGAGAAAAACCCAAATTTTGGGGGGGAAACCCAAAATTCTGAAGGGAAAACCCCAAATTCCAAAGGGAAATCCCAAAATTCCCCCAGGGAAAACCCAAAATTCCTAAGAGGAAACAAAAATTTTGGAGGGAAAACCAAAAAATTCCGAAGGGAAAAACCCAAATTTTGGTAGGAAAGCCCAAAATTAGAGAGGGAAAAACCTAAATTTTGGTAGGAAAGCCCAAAATTTTGGAGGGAAAAACCCAAATTTTGGTAGGAAACTCCAAAATTAGAGAGGGAAAAACCCAAATTTTGGAAGGAAACCCCAAAATTCCAGAGGGAAAAACCCAAATTTTGGGGGGAAACCCCAAAAAATTTGAAAACCCCAAAATTGGAGAGGGAAAAACCCAAATTTTGGTAGGAAAGCCCAAAATTTTGGAGGGAAAAACCCAAATTTTGGTAGGAAAGCCCAAAATTAGAGAGGGAAAAACCCAAATTTTGGGGGGAAAGCCCAAAATTCCAAAGGGAAAAACCCAAATTTTGGGGAGAAACCCCAAAATTTCGGAGGGAAAAACCCAAATTTTGGTAGGAAAGCCCAAAATTAGAGAGGTAAAAACCCAAATTTTGGGGGGAAAGCCCAAAATTACAGAGGGAAAAACCCAAATTTTGGTAGGAAAGCCCAAAATTTTGGAGGGAAAAACCCAAATTTTGGTAGGAAACTCCAAAATTAGAGAGGGAAAAACCCAAATTTTGGAAGGAAACCCCAAAATTCCAAAGGGAAAAACCCAAATTTTGGGGGGAAACCCCAAAAAATTTGAAAACCCCAAAATTGGAGAGGGAAAAACCCAAATTTTGGTAGGAAACCCCAAAATTCCGAAGGGAAAAACCCAAATTTTGGTAGGAAACCCCAAAATTCCGAAGGGAAAAACCCAAATTTTGGTAGGAAACCCCAAAATTCCGAAGGGAAAAACCCAAATTTTGGTAGGAAAGCCCAAAATTTTGGAGGGAAAAACCCAAATTTTGGTAGGAAAGCCCAAAATTTCGGAGGGAAAAACCCAAATTTTGGTAGGAAACCCAAATTCCCGAGGGGAACCCCAAAATTCGGTGGAATTTTCTGGAATTTCGGCACAGCTATTGCGATAGAAGCGCAATCTGGGTGTGAAATGTCGCGATTTCGGTGAGGCTTTTTGGAATTTGAGCGCAAATATCGCGACATAAAAGCACAGTATCGCGATATGGGTGAACGCTGTCGGGATTTAGGGGTGAAATATCGCGATTTTAATGGGATTTTATTGAATTTCGATGCAAATATCGCGATATGAGTGCTCGATATCAATATCCAGGTGTGAAATATCGCGATTTTAATAGGATTTTGTTGAATTTTAGCCCAAATATCGTGACATAAATCCCCGATGTCGCGATGCAAATGAACGCTATCAGTACCTAGGCGTGAAATATCACAATTTCAATGGGATTTTTTTAAAATTTCAATGCAAATATCGCGACACAAACGCACAGTATCGCGATATGAGTGAACGCTGTCGGGATTTAGGGGTGAAATATCGCGATTTCTGGGCGATTTTTTCAAATTTCGATGCAAATATCGCGATATGAGTGCTCGATATCAGTATCCAGGTGTGAAATATCGCGATTTCTGGGCGATTTTCTCTGATTTTAGTGCAAATATCGCGATATGAGCACTCGACATTGCAATCTGGGTGTGAAATGTCGCGATTTCGGTGAGGCTTTTTGGAATTTGAGCACAAATATCGCAACACGAACGCACGATATCGCGATATGAGTGAATGCTGTCGGGATTTAGGGGTGAAATATCGCGAGTTCTGTGCGATTTTCTCCGATTTTAGTCCAAATATCGCGATTTTGTTGCTATTTTCTCAAATTTTAGTCCAAATATCGCGATTTCAGTGCCATTTCCTCCGATTTTAGTCCGAATATCGCGATTTCAGTGCCGTTTTCTCGAATTTTAGTCCAAATATCACGATTTCAGTGCCATTTTCTAATATTTTAGCCCAAATATTGTGATTTCAGTGCAATTCTCTCAAATTTTAGTCCGAATATCGCAATTTTGTTGCGATTTCCTCCGATTTTAGTCCGAATATCGCGATTTCAGTGCCATTTTCTCTGATTTTAGTCCAAATATCGCGATTTCAGTGCGGTTTTCTAATATTTTAGTCCAAATATCGCGATTTCGGTGCCATTTTCTCAGATTTTAGTCCAAACATCACAATATCAGTGCTCGATATCAGAACCCAGGTGTGAAATATCGCGATTTCTGGGCGGTGTTTTTTTTGGAATTTCAGTACAAATATCGTGATATCGCGATTTTGGGAGGGTTCGGGTGTGAAATATCGCGATTTCTGTGCGATTGTCTCGAATTCTTGTGCAAATATCGCGATATGAGCGCTCGAGATTGCAATCTAGGTGTGACATATCACAATTTCAATGGGATTTTCTCGAATTTTAGCGCAAATATCGCGATGGAAGTGCACACCATTGCAACGCGGGTGTGAAATATTTGCCATTTCAATGTAATTTTTTTAAATTTTGGCACAAATATCGCGACACAAACTCCCGGTATCGCGATACCAGTGCTCAATATCAATATCCACACTTGAAATATCACAATCTCAATGGGATTTTATTGAATTTTAGTCCAAATATCGCGACACAAACGCATGATATCACGATATGAGTGAACGCTGTCAGGATCTAGGTGTGAAATATCGTGATCTCAATGGGATTTTCTCCGATTTTAGTCCAAATATCGCGATTTCGTTGTGATTTTCTCTGATTTTAGTCCAAATATCGCGATTTCGGTGCCATTTTCTAATATTTTAGTCCAAATATCGCGATTTCAGTACAGTTTTCTCCGATTTTAGTCCAAATATCGCGATTTTGTTGCGATTTCCTCCGATTTTAGTCCGAATATCGCGATTTCAGGGCGATTTTCAATGATTTTGGGGACAAATATCACGATTTCTGTGCCGTTTTCTTCGATTTTAGCCCAAATATCGCGATTTCAGTACAGTTTTCTCGAATTTTAGTCCAAATATTGCGATTTCAGTGCCATTTTCTAATATTTTAGTCCAAATATCGCGATTTTGGTGCCATTTTCTCCGATTTTAGTCCAAATATCGCTACTTCAGTGCAGTTTTCAACGATTTTGGGGACAAATATCGCGATTTCAGTGCCATTTTCTAATATTTTAGTCCAACTATCGCGATTTCAGTGCCATTTTCTAATATTTTAGTCCAAATATCGCGATTTCAGTGCCGTTTTCTCGAATTTTAGTCCAAATATCACGATTTCAGTGCCATTTTCTTATATTTTAGCCCAAATATTGTGATTTCAGTGCAATTCTCTCAAATTTTAGTCCAAATATCGCGATTTTGTTGCGATTTCCTCCGATTTTAGTCCGAATATCGCGATTTCAGTGCGATTTTCAATGATTTTAGTCCAAATATCGCGATTTCGGTGCGATTTCCTCCGATTTTAGTCCGAATATCGCGATTTCAGGGCGATTTTCAATGATTTTGGGGACAAATATCACGATTTCTGTGCCGTTTTCTTCGATTTTAGTCCAAATATCGCGATTTCAGTGCCATTTTCTTCGATTTTAATCCAAATATCGCGACTTCAGGGCGATTTTCTAATATTTTAGTCCAACTATCGCGATTTCAGTGCGATTTTCAATGATTTTAGTCCAAATATCGCGATTTTGGTGCGATTTCCTCCGATTTTAGCGCAAATGTCGCGATTTCAGTTCCATTTTCTAATATTTTAGCCCAAATATTGTGATTTCAGTACAGTTTTCTCAAATTTTAGTCCAAATATTGCGATTTTGGTGCGATTTTCTCTGATTTTAGTCCAAATATCGCGATTTCAGTGCGATTTTCTAATATTTTAGCCCAAATATTGTGATTTCAGTGCAATTCTCTCAAATTTTAGTCCAAATATCGCGATTTCAGTGCGATTTTCAATGATTTTAGTCCAAATATCGCGATTTTGTTGCGATTTCCTCCGATTTTAGTCCGAATATCGCGATTTCAGTGCAATTTTCTCCGATTTTAGTCAAAATATCGCAATTTCGGTGCAATTTTCTCCAGTTTTAGCCCAAATATCAGGATTTCAGTGCAATTTTCTCAAATTTTAGTGCAAATATCGCGATTTCGGTGCCATTTTCGATGATTTTGGGGACAAATATCACGATTTCAGTACAGTTTTCTCAAATTTTAGTCCAAATATTGCGATTTCAGTGCGATTTTCTCCGATTTTAGCCCAAATATTGCGATTTCAGTGCAGTTTTCTAATATTTTAGTGCAAATATCGCGATTTCGGTGCGATTTTCTCTGATTTTAGTCCAAATATCGCGATTTTGTTGCGATTTCCTCCGATTTTAGTCCAAATATCGCGATTTTGTTGCGATTTCCTCCGATTTTAGTCCAAACATCGCGATTTCGTTGCGATTTCCTCCGATTTTAGTCCGAATATCGCGATTTCAGGGCGATTTTCAATGATTTTGGGGACAAATATCACGATTTCTGTGCCGTTTTCTCCGATTTTAGTCCAAATATCGCGATTTTCGGTGCGATTTTCTCCGATTTTAGCCCAAATATCGCGACACAAACGCACGATATCGCGATATAAACGCTCCCTATCGCGACATAACCCCCGTATCGCTCCCCCCAGCCCCCCGGCGCGCCCCCCGTGCCGCCCGCGCAGCCACGTGGTGTTCCTGAAGACTCACAAGACGGGCGGCAGCTCGGTGGTCAACGTCCTGTCGCGATACGGAGAGTCGCGCCGGCTGCGCTTCGCCCTCCCCCAGCGCTACCAGTTCGGCTACCCCTCCCCCTTCCGGGCCCAGCGCGTGCGGGGCTTCAGAGCTGGCGAGAAATTCGATATCATTTGTCATCACATGAGATTTGATCTCAATGAGGTAAGAAATCTGAAATTTTGGGGAAAAAATGTGAATTTTAGGGAAAATTTTGGGATTTTTTGGGGGGATTTTTAGAGATTTTTTACGAATTTTTTCTTTTTTTTTTTTTTAATTTTTGTGGGTGTTTTTCAATTTTTTCCAATTTTTTTCGATTTTTTCCAGGATTTTTGGGGGGGCATTTTTTTCTATTTTTTTCTAATTTTGGGGGGGGGGGTATTTTTTCAGGATTTTTTTTTGCGATTTTTTTTGGTGATTTTTTTTTTCGCGATTTTTTTTTTTTTTCCCCGATTTTTTTGCGATTCCTTCCAGATTTTTATTAAAGGATTTGCCTCGGTTTGACAGACAGCTGCCTGCTAAGGAAAGGTGCGAACCTTAAAACAGAAAATGCGAATCCCCTCCCCTTTAAATTATTAAATTTGGAATCAAAGGCTCTCAGGCGCGGATGCGAAAAAAGGAAAAAGAGTTCTTTACTGACATCCATAACGAGGTAATCAATCAGGAAAGGAAAACAGAAAACAAAGTTAAAAAATAATTTAAAAAACCAAAATTTCGGTGTGAGATGTCCCTGGGCTGCCAGGCGCTGTCCCTTGGGTGCAGTCCCAGTCAGAACCAGCAGGGGCGCTGGTGGGCACCCAACCCAGCGGGGCAGGGGCGCTGAGTCCTCCAGGCCTGCAGGGGGCGCTGTCCGGGGAGGTTGGATCTGGGTCACGAGATCAGCTCTGTCACGAGATCAGCTCTGTCACGAGATCAGCTCTGTCACGAGATCAGCTCTGTGTCACGAGATCAGCTCTGTCACGAGATCAGCTCTGTCACGAGATCAGCTCTGTCACGAGATTGGATCTGTGTCACGAGATTGGATCTGTGTCACGAGATCGGATCTGTGTCACGAGATCAGCTCTGTCACGAGATCAGCTCTGTGTCACGAGATCAGCTCTGTCACGAGATTGGATCTGTGTCACGAGATCAGCTCTGTCACGAGATCAGCTCTGTCACGAGATCAGCTCTGTCACGAGATCAGCTCTGTGTCACGAGATCAGCTCTGTGTCACGAGATTGGATCTGTGTCACGAGATTGGATCTGTGTCACGAGATCGGATCTGTGTCACGAGATCAGCTCTGTCACGAGATCAGCTCTGTCACGAGATTGGATCTGTGTCACGAGATCAGCTCTGTCACGAGATCAGCTCTGTCACGAGATCAGCTCTGTGTCACGAGATCAGCTCTGTGTCACGAGATTGGATCTGTGTCACGAGATTGGATCTGTGTCACGAGATCGGATCTGTGTCACGAGATCAGCTCTGTCACGAGATCAGCTCTGTGTCACGAGATCAGCTCTGTGTCACGAGATCAGCTCTGTCACGAGATCAGCTCTGTCACGAGATCAGCTCTGTCACGAGATCAGCTCTGTGTCACGAGATCAGCTCTGTCACGAGATCAGCTCTGTCACGAGATCAGCTCTGTCACGAGATCAGCTCTGTCACGAGATCAGCTCTGTGTCACGAGATCAGCTCTGTGTCACGAGATCAGCTCTGTCACGAGATCAGCTCTGTGTCACGAGATCAGCTCTGTCACGAGATCAGCTCTGTGTCACGAGATCAGCTCTGTCTCACGAGATCAGCTCTGTCACGAGATCAGCTCTGTCACGAGATCAGCTCTGTCACGAGATCAGCTCTGTGTCACGAGATCAGCTCTGTCACGAGATTGGATCTGTGTCACGAGATCAGCTCTGTCACGAGATCAGCTCTGTCTCACGAGATCAGCTCTGTCACGAGATTGGATCTGTGTCACGAGATCAGCTCTGTGTCACGAGATCAGCTCTGTGTCACGAGATCAGCTCTGTCACGAGATTGGATCTGTGTCACGAGATCAGCTCTGTCACGAGATCAGCTCTGTCACGAGATCAGCTCTGTGTCACGAGATCGGATCTGTGTCACGAGATCAGCTCTGTGTCACGAGATCAGCTCTGTCACGAGATCAGCTCTGTGTCACGAGATTGGATCTGTGTCACGAGATCAGCTCTGTGTCACGAGATCAGCTCTGTGTCACGAGATCAGCTCTGTCACGAGATCAGCTCTGTCACGAGATCAGCTCTGTGTCACGAGATCAGCTCTGTCACGAGATTGGATCTGTGTCACGAGATCAGCTCTGTCACGAGATCAGCTCTGTCTCACGAGATCAGCTCTGTCACGAGATTGGATCTGTGTCACGAGATCAGCTCTGTGTCACGAGATCAGCTCTGTCACGAGATCAGCTCTGTCACGAGATCAGCTCTGTGTCACGAGATCAGCTCTGTCACGAGATCAGCTCTGTCACGAGATCAGCTCTGTGTCACGAGATCGGATCTGTGTCACGAGATCAGCTCTGTGTCACGAGATCAGCTCTGTCACGAGATCAGCTCTGTGTCACGAGATCAGCTCTGTCACGAGATCAGCTCTGTCACGAGATCAGCTCTGTCACGAGATCAGCTCTGTGTCACGAGATTGGATCTGTGTCACGAGATCAGCTCTGTGTCACGAGATCAGCTCTGTGTCACGAGATCAGCTCTGTGTCACGAGATCAGCTCTGTCACGAGATCAGCTCTGTCACGAGATCAGCTCTGTCACGAGATCAGCTCTGTGTCACGAGATCAGCTCTGTCACGAGATCAGCTCTGTCACGAGATCAGCTCTGTCACGAGATCAGCTCTGTCACGAGATTGGATCTGTGTCACGAGATCAGCTCTGTCACGAGATCAGCTCTGTGTCACGAGATCAGCTCTGTCACGAGATTGGATCTGTGTCACGAGATCAGCTCTGTGTCACGAGATCAGCTCTGTCACGAGATCAGCTCTGTGTCACGAGATCAGCTCTGTCACGAGATCAGCTCTGTCACGAGATCAGCTCTGTCACGAGATCAGCTCTGTCACGAGATCAGCTCTGTGTCACGAGATCAGCTCTGTGTCACGAGATCAGCTCTGTGTCACGAGATCAGCTCTGTCACGAGATCAGCTCTGTCACGAGATCAGCTCTGTGTCACGAGATCGGATCTGTGTCACGAGATCAGCTCTGTGTCACGAGATCAGCTCTGTCACGAGATCAGCTCTGTGTCACGAGATCAGCTCTGTGTCACGAGATCAGCTCTGTCTCACGAGATCAGCTCTGTCACGAGATCAGCTCTGTGTCACGAGATCAGCTCTGTGTCACGAGATCAGCTCTGTCACGAGATCAGCTCTGTCACGAGATCAGCTCTATCACGAGATCAGCTCTGTGTCACGAGATCAGCTCTGTGTCACGAGATCAGCTCTGTCACGAGATCAGCTCTGTGTCACGAGATCAGCTCTGTCACGAGATCAGCTCTGTGTCACGAGATCAGCTCTGTCACGAGATCAGCTCTGTGTCACGAGATCAGCTCTGTCACGAGATCAGCTCTGTCACGAGATTGGATCTGTGTCACGAGATCAGCTCTGTCACGAGATCAGCTCTGTCTCACGAGATCAGCTCTGTCACGAGATTGGATCTGTGTCACGAGATCAGCTCTGTGTCACGAGATCAGCTCTGTCACGAGATCAGCTCTGTGTCACGAGATCAGCTCTGTGTCACGAGATCAGCTCTGTCACGAGATCAGCTCTGTCACGAGATCAGCTCTGTGTCACGAGATCGGATCTGTGTCACGAGATCAGCTCTGTGTCACGAGATCAGCTCTGTCACGAGATCAGCTCTGTGTCACGAGATCAGCTCTGTGTCACGAGATCAGCTCTGTCACGAGATCAGCTCTGTCACGAGATCAGCTCTGTCACGAGATCAGCTCTGTGTCACGAGATCAGCTCTGTGTCACGAGATTGGATCTGTGTCACGAGATCAGCTCTGTCACGAGATCAGCTCTGTCACGAGATCAGCTCTGTCACGAGATCAGCTCTGTGTCACGAGATCGGATCTGTGTCACGAGATCAGCTCTGTGTCACGAGATCAGCTCTGTCACGAGATCAGCTCTGTGTCACGAGATCAGCTCTGTGTCACGAGATCAGCTCTGTGTCACGAGATCAGCTCTGTCACGAGATCAGCTCTGTCACGAGATCAGCTCTGTGTCACGAGATCGGATCTGTGTCACGAGATCAGCTCTGTGTCACGAGATCAGCTCTGTCACGAGATCAGCTCTGTGTCACGAGATTGGATCTGTGTCACGAGATCAGCTCTGTGTCACGAGATCAGCTCTGTGTCACGAGATCAGCTCTGTCACGAGATCAGCTCTGTCACGAGATCAGCTCTGTGTCACGAGATTGGATCTGTGTCACGAGATCAGCTCTGTGTCACGAGATCAGCTCTGTGTCACGAGATCAGCTCTGTGTCACGAGATCAGCTCTGTCACGAGATCAGCTCTGTCTCACGAGATCAGCTCTGTCACGAGATTGGATCTGTGTCACGAGATCAGCTCTGTGTCACGAGATCAGCTCTGTCACGAGATCAGCTCTGTGTCACGAGATCAGCTCTGTGTCACGAGATCAGCTCTGTCACGAGATCAGCTCTGTGTCACGAGATCAGCTCTGTGTCACGAGATCAGCTCTGTGTCACGAGATCAGCTCTGTCACGAGATCAGCTCTGTCACGAGATCAGCTCTGTGTCACGAGATCAGCTCTGTGTCACGAGGTTGGATCTGTGTCACGAGATCAGCTCTGTCACGAGATCAGCTCTGTCACGAGATCAGCTCTGTCACGAGATCAGCTCTGTGTCACGAGATCAGCTCTGTGTCACGAGATCAGCTCTGTCACGAGATCAGCTCTGTCACGAGATCAGCTCTGTGTCACGAGATCAGCTCTGTGTCACGAGATCAGCTCTGTCACGAGATCAGCTCTGTGTCACGAGATCAGCTCTGTGTCACGAGATCAGCTCTGTCACGAGATCAGCTCTGTGTCACGAGATCAGCTCTGTGTCACGAGATCAGCTCTGTGTCACGAGATCAGCTCTGTCACGAGATCAGCTCTGTGTCACGAGATTGGATCTGTGTCACGAGATCAGCTCTGTCACGAGATCAGCTCTGTCACGAGATCAGCTCTGTGTCACGAGATCAGCTCTGTGTCACGAGATCAGCTCTGTCACGAGATCAGCTCTGTGTCACGAGATCAGCTCTGTCACGAGATCAGCTCTGTGTCACGAGATCAGCTCTGTGTCACGAGATCAGCTCTGTCACGAGATCAGCTCTGTCACGAGATCAGCTCTGTGTCACGAGATCAGCTCTGTGTCACGAGATCAGCTCTGTCACGAGATCAGCTCTGTCACGAGATCAGCTCTGTGTCACGAGATCAGCTCTGTGTCACGAGATCAGCTCTGTCACGAGATCAGCTCTGTCACGAGATCAGCTCTGTCACGAGATCAGCTCTGTGTCACGAGATCAGCTCTGTGTCACGAGATCAGCTCTGTCACGAGATCAGCTCTGTCACGAGATCAGCTCTGTGTCACGAGATCAGCTCTGTCATGAGATCAGCTCTGTGTCACGAGATCAGCTCTGTCACGAGATCAGCTCTGTCACGAGATCAGCTCTGTCACGAGATCGGCTCTGTGTCACGAGATCAGCTCTGTGTCACGAGATCAGCTCTGTGTCACGAGATCAGCTCTGTCACGAGATCAGCTCTGTCACGAGATCAGCTCTGTGTCACGAGATCAGCTCTGTCACGAGATCAGCTCTGTGTCACGAGATCAGCTCTGTCACGAGATCAGCTCTGTGTCACGAGATCAGCTCTGTCACGAGATCAGCTCTGTGTCACGAGATCAGCTCTGTGTCACGAGATCAGCTCTGTCACGAGATCAGCTCTGTGTCACGAGATCAGCTCTGTGTCACGAGATCAGCTCTGTGTCACGAGATCAGCTCTGTGTCACGAGATCAGCTCTGTCACGAGATCAGCTCTGTCACGAGATCAGCTCTGTGTCACGAGATCAGCTCTGTGTCACGAGATCAGCTCTGTGTCACGAGATCAGCTCTGTCACGAGATCAGCTCTGTGTCACGAGATTGGATCTGTGTCACGAGATCAGCTCTGTGTCACGAGATCAGCTCTGTCACGAGATCAGCTCTGTCACGAGATCAGCTCTGTCACGAGATCAGCTCTGTGTCACGAGATCAGCTCTGTGTCACGAGATCAGCTCTGTCACGAGATCAGCTCTGTGTCACGAGATCAGCTCTGTCACGAGATCAGCTCTGTGTCACGAGATCAGCTCTGTCACGAGATCAGCTCTGTGTCACGAGATCAGCTCTGTGTCACGAGATCAGCTCTGTCACGAGATCAGCTCTGTGTCACGAGATCAGCTCTGTCACGAGATCAGCTCTGTGTCACGAGATCAGCTCTGTCACGAGATCAGCTCTGTCACGAGATCAGCTCTGTCACGAGATCAGCTCTGTCACGAGATCAGCTCTGTCACGAGATCAGCTCTGTGTCACGAGATCAGCTCTGTGTCACGAGATCAGCTCTGTCACGAGATCAGCTCTGTCACGAGATCAGCTCTGTGTCACGAGATCAGCTCTGTCACGAGATCAGCTCTGTCACGAGATCAGCTCTGTCACGAGATCAGCTCTGTGTCACGAGATCAGCTCTGTCACGAGATCAGCTCTGTCACGAGATCAGCTCTGTCACGAGATCAGCTCTGTCACGAGATCAGCTCTGTGTCACGAGATTGGATCTGTGTTGTGACAGGCAGGGCTGGGGTGCTGTCCCTGCCATCGATGTCCCCAATCTCTTGTTCACCCCAAAAATTAAAAAAAAAAAAAAAAGAAAAGGAAAAAAACTCAAAAAGTCTCCGAAAATCAGAAAAAATCCCCAAAAAATTGAAAAAAAAAGGAAAAAAAAAATCTCAAAAAGTCTCAGAAAATCAGAAAAAATCCCCAGAAATTGAAAAAAAAAAGGAAAAAAAATCTCAAAAAGTCTCAGAAAATCAGAAAAAAATCCCCAGAAATTGAAAAAAAAAAGGAAATAAATCTCAAAAAGTCTCAGAAAATCAGAAAAAAATCCCCAGAAATTGAAAAAAAAGGAAATAAATCTCAAAAAGTCTCCGAAAATCAGAAAAAATCCCAAAAAAATTGAAAAAAAAAAAAGGAAAAAAAATCTCAAAGTCTCAGAAAATCAGAAAAAATCCCCAGAAATTGAAAAAAAAAAGGAAAAAAACCTCAAAAAGTCTCAGAAAATCAGAAAAAAATCCCCAAAAAATTGAAAAAAAAAGGAAAAAAAATCTCAAAAAGTCTCAGAAAATCAGAAAAAATCCCCAGAAATTGAAAAAAAAAAGGAAAAAAAATTTTTAAAAGTCTCAGAAAATCAGAAAAAATCCCCAAAAATTGAAAAAAAAAGGAAAAAAAATCTCAAAAAGTCTCAGAAAATCAGAAAAAATCCCCAGAAATTGAAAAAAAAGGAAAAAAACCTCAAAAAGTCTCAGAAAATCAGAAAAAATCCCCCAAAAATTGAAAAAAAAAAAGAAAAAAAAATCTCAAAAAGTCTCAGAAAATCAGGAAAAAATCCCCAGAAATTGAAAAAAAAAAAGGAAAAAAAATCTCAAAAAGTCTCAGAAAATCAGAAAAAAATCCCCCAAAATTTGAAAAAAATCCCCCAAGAAATCACATGAGAAATCTGGGAAAAAACAGAAAAAGAATTGGAAAATAATCCCCAAAAAATCCCCCAAAAACTCAGGAAAAAATCCCCAAAAAATCCCCCAAAAACTCGGAAAAAAATCCCCAAAAAACGCTGAAAAAATCCACAACAAATTAAAAAAAAAAAAACCCAAAAAATAATAAAAAAAAAAAAATCCCCCAAAAAATCCGAAAGAAAATCCCCAAAAATAAAAGAAATTTTAAAAAAAAATTTAAAAATTTAAAAAAGAAAATTGGAAAAAAATGGAAAAAAAATCGGAAAAATTTCTGAAAAAAAATCCGAAAAAAATCGAAAAAAAGCCCCAAAAAATGCCAAAAAAATTCCAAAAAAATCCAAAAAATTTCAAAAAAAAAAATCTAATTTCTCTTTTTTTTTCCAGATCCAAAAAGTGATGCCGAAGGACAATTTTTCTTTCTCCATGGTGCGCGACCCAGGAGCTCTGGGCGCCTCGTCCTTCTCGTATTTCCACCTGCAAAAAATTAAAAAAAAAAAAAATCAAAAAAATTTCTGAAAAAAATTGAAGAAAACCTGAAAAAACCCGAAAAAAATTCTAATAAAACCCCCCAAAAATTGGAAAAAATTGCAAAAAAATTGGAAAAAAAATTTTTAAAAATTCACAAAAAATTGGGAAAAAATGCCCAAAAAACCCCGAAAAAATCCACAAAAAAATTGGAAAAAACTCAAAAAGAATCTGAAAAAATCGGAAAAAAATAGGAAAAAGATAGGAAAAAAATAGGAAAAAATTGGAAAAAAAATCCGAAAGAAATTCCCCCAAAAAAGGAAAAAATTGCTAAAAAAATTGAAAAAGATTCTAAAAAAATGCCCCAAAAATGGAGAAAAAAAATCGAAAAAATTCGAAAAAAATCGAAAAAAAATCGAAAAAAATCCCCAAAAATGCCAAAAAAAATCCAAAAAAAAAATCGGAAAAAAAATCGAAATAACCCAAATTTTTTTTTTCTTTTCCAGATCCAAAAAGTGATGCCGAACGACAATTTCTACTTCTCCATCGTGGTGTTTTGGGGATTTTTCTGGATTTTTTCAGGATTGGAGAAAAATCAGGGAAAAATTCCTAAAAAGTCAAAAAAAATTGGGAAAAAGAAAAAGAAACAAAAAACCAAGAAAAAAATGGAAAAAATTCTAATAAAACAAAAGAAACCGGGAAAAATTGGGAAAAAACAAAAAAAAAGAGCTAAAAAAATTACGCAAAAATTGGGTGAAAATGCCCCAAAAAATCGAAAGAAATCTGCAAAAAATTGAAAAAAACTCAAAAAAAACTAGAAAAATCTGAAAAAAAGTGCAAAAAATTGGGGAAAAATAGGAAAAAAATCGAAAAAATTGAAAAAGATATTAAAAAGAAAAAACCAAAAAAAGGAAAAAATTGCTAAAAAAATCAAAGAAGATGCCCAAAAAAACCCCAAAAAATTCGAAAAAAAATCCGAAAAAAATCCGAAAAAAATCCCCCAAAAAAGGGAAAAAATTGCTAAAAAAATCGAAAAATATTCTAAAAAAAGCCCCAAAAATTCGAAAAAAATTCGAAAAAAATCGAAAAAAAATAAAAAAAAATCCCCAAAAAATAAAAAAAAAAATCCAAAAAAAAATCGGAAAAAATTCGAAATAACCCAATTTTTTTTTTCTCTTCCAGATCCAGAAGGTGATGCCCAACGACAATTTTTATTTCTCCATCGTGGTGTTTTGGGGATTTTTCTGGATTTTTTCAGGATTGGATAAAAATCGGGGAAAAATTCTAAAAAGTCAGAAAAAATTGGGAAAAAAATTCCAAAAAGTCGAAAAAATGGGAAAAAAATTCGAAAAAGATCCCCAAAAAATCGAAAAGAATTCTAGTAAAACTCAAAAAAAATCAGAAGAAAATCTCAAAGAAACCTCAAAAAAATTGGAAAAAAATGTCAAAAAACCCGAAAAAATCTGCAAAAAATTGGAAAAAAATGCCCAAAAAATCCGCAAAAAAAATTGAAAAAAACTCAAAAAGAACCTGAAAAAAAGCCACAAAAAATTGGAAAAAAATAGGAAAAAAATAAAAAAAATTGGAAAAAAATCCGAAAAAAATCTCCCCCAAAAAGGAAAAAATTGCTAAAAAAATCGAAAAAAATCCCCAAAAAATGCCCCAAAAAATTCGAAAAAAAGTCGAAAAAAATCCTGAAAAAATCGAAAAAAATCCCCCAAAACCCCAAAAAAAATCGGAAAAAAATCGGAAAAAAATCGGGAAAAATTCGAAATAACCCAATTTTTTTTTCTCTCTTTTAGATCCAAAAAGTGATGCCGAACGACAGTTTTTATTTTTCCATCGTGGTGTTTTGGGGATTTTTCTGGATTTTTTCAGAATTGGAGAAAAATCAGGGAAAAATTATGAAAAAATTGGGGAAAATTGGAAAAAACCCGCAAAAAAATTTAAAAAAAAATCGAAAAAAAATTCTGAAAAAAATTGAAAAAAACCTGAAAAAAATTCTGAAAAAAATTCTAATAAAACCCCCCCAAAAATTGGAAAAAATTGCAAAAAAATTGGAAAAAAATGCCAAAAAAACCTCGAAAAAAATCCACAGAAAAATTGGAAAAACTCAAAAAGAATCTGAAAAAATCGGAAAAAAATCGGAAAAAAATCAGAAAAAAACAGGAAAAAAAATCTGAAAAAAAACCCCCAAAAAAGGAAAAAATTGCTAAAAAAATCGAAAAAAATCCCCAAAAAATCGGAAAAAAATCGAAAAAAAAATCGGAAAAAAATCGAAATAACCCAAATTTTTTTTTTCTCTTCCAGATCCAAAAAGTGATGCCGAACGACAGTTTCTACTTCTCCATCGTGGTGTTTTGGGGATTTTTCTGGATTTTTTCAGGATTGGAGAAAAATCGGGGAGAAATTATGAAAAAATTGGGAAAAATTGTAAAAAAAAATCTTTAAAAAATAAAAAAAGTCTCAAAAAAAAAGAAAAAAATTCCCCAAAAAATCAAAATAAATCCCAAAAAATCAGAAAAAAAAATTGAAAAATATTCACAAAAAATCGGAAAAAATCTGGAAAAAATCGAAAAAATTCCAGAAAAAAGCAGGAAAAAATCCGCAAAAAATTGGGAAAAAATTCCCAAAAATTGGAAAAAAAATCCCAAAAAATCTAAAAGAAAAACCTAAAAAAATTCTGAAGAAAAACCTGAAAAAATCAGAAAAAAACCCAGAAAAAAACCAGAAAAAAAATTGAAAAAAGTCCTCAAGAAATTAAAAAAAAAATTGGAAACAAATCCCAAAAAATTCAAAAAAAATTCCGAAAAAAATCGAAAAAATCGCTAAGAAATCTCGAAAAAAATCGAAAAAAATCCTGAAAAAATAAAAAAAAAAATCCCCCAAAACCCCCCAAAAAATCGGAAAAAAATCGGAAAAAAATCGGAAAAAAATCGAAATAACCCAAATTTTTTTTTTTCTCTTCCAGATCCAGAAGGTGATGCCCAACGACAGTTTTTATTTTTCCATCGTGGTGTTTTGGGGATTTTTCTGGATTTTTTCAGGATTGGATAAAAATTGGGGAAAAATTCCTAAAAATTTGGAAAAATTGCCCAAAAAAATCTTTAAAAAATCAAAAAAGTCTCAAAAAAATAGAAAAGAATTCCCCAAAAAATCAAAATAAATCCCAAAAACTCAAAAAAAAAAAAAAAAAGGAATGTAATTTGCAAAAAATTGGAAAAAATTCGAAAAAATTCTGGGAAAAAAAAAAAATCTGAAAAAATCCGCGAAAAATAGAAAAAAAATCGGAAAAGAAATGGAAAAAATCTTTAAAAAATCCGCAAAAAAGCGGAAAAAAAAATAGGAAAAGATCGAAAAAGTTGGAAAAAATCCCGAAAAATGGGAAAAAATTTAAAAAAAAATCCCCAAAAAATCAGAAAAAAACTTGAAAAAAGTAAAAAAAAAATTCCGAAAAAAATTGAAAAAAAATTCCCCAAAAATAAAAAAAAAATTGAAAAAAACTTGAAAAAAAATCGAAGTAAATAAAAAAAAAAAATGCCCAAAAAATTCGAAAAAAACCCCAAAAATAAAAAAAAAAAAATCCTGAAAAAATCGAAAAAAATCCCAAAAAATCTCCAAAAAAAATCCCAAAAAGTCCCAAAAAATTCCCTAAAAAAACCCTAATTTTTTTTTTCTCTTCCAGATCCAGAAGGTAATGCCCAACGACAGTTTTTATTTTTCCATCGTGCGCGATCCCGGCACTCTTGGCGCCTCGTCCTTCTCGTATTTCCGCGCCGCCGCTCCTGCTTTCCGCAATTCTCCATCCCTCGACGCTTTCCTCTCCTCCCCTTCTCGATTTTTCCGCCCCGGGATCCGCGGCAATCACTACGCCCGGAATTTACAATGGTTCGATTTCGGCCTCCCCGACCCCGTCCCGACTGAAAAAATCCCCGAAATTCTCCGAAACCTCGAGAGAATTTTCCCTCTCGTCCTCCTGGCGGAAAATTTCGACGAATCCTTGGTCCTCCTCCGCCACGAGCTCTGCTGGCCCCGAAATTCCGTCGATACCTTCGCCCACAATTCCCGGGAAAACTCCCAAAAACTCACCCCGGATCAAATCCGTCGCCTCCGCCGCTGGAATTCTTTGGATTGGGCTCTCTACTCTCACCTCAACCGAAGTTTTTGGCGAAAAGCCGAAAAATTCGGAATTTCCAAGCTGAGATCCGAAGTGGCCGAGCTCCGGAGGCGTCGGGAATTCCTCGCCGGGAGGTGTTTGAAGGGCGGGGGTCCAATCCCTGCCAAATCCATTCCCGACGGGAATTTGAGACCTTTCCAACCTCCCGGGGGAGGGAAAATTTTGGGATTCGCTCTCAGGGAAGGTTTGGGAGGCGAAGATCGAGAGTTGTGCTCCAGGATGGCGATGCCCGAGCTGCAGTACAAGGATTTGTTGGATCGGAGGCAATTCGGGAACGGCAGCGAGGGCGGGGGGTGAGGGATGGGAATTTCGGGGGGATTTTGGGGTTTGGGGAGGTCCCCCGGGGTTGGATTTGCTGGGAAAAGGCAAAAATTCCGGGGAAAATCCGTTGGGAATTGGGGATTTTTCACAAAAAATGGGCGCTGTGCCTCAGTTTCCCTGGGAGAAACGAAAATCCTGAGGAAATTTCCATTGGAATTTCTATTCTGGGGTCATCCCCGGGTTTGGATTTGCTGGAAAAAGGAAAAATTCCGGGGAAAATCCATTAGGGATTTGGGATTTTTCATAAAAAATTGGTTCTGTGCCTCAGTTTCCCCAGGAAAAGTTAAAATCCCAACAAAATTCTCTTAGGGATTTGGGATTTTTCATCAAAAATTGGTTCTGTGCCTCAGTTTCCCTGGGAAAAACAAAAAATCCTGGGAAAATTCCCTTAAGGATTTGGAATTTTTTCATTGAGAATCAATTTTGTGCCTCGGTTTCCCCAGGAAAAGTGAAAATCCCGACAAAATTCCATTGGAAATTTGGGATTTTTTTGGTCAGAAATAATTCCCGTGCCTCAGTTTCCCCAAAAATTTGGGAATTTTTTGGGATTCCCAGTCCGGGCTGGTCCCCGGGTCTCGGTTTTCCTGGAAAAGCGAAAATCCCAACAAAATTCCATTGGAAATTTGGGATTTTTCGTCAAAAATTGGTTCTGTGCCTCAGTTTCCCCAAGAAAAGCAAAAATCCTGAGGATATTTCCATTGGAATTTCCAGTTTGGGGTCATCCCCGGGCTTGGATTTGCTGGAAAAAGGAAAAATTCCGGGGAAAATCCGTTAGGGATTTGGGATTTTTCATCAAAAATTGGTTCTGTGCCTCAGTTTCCCCAGGAAAAGCAAAAATCCCAACGAAATTCCATTGGGAATTGGAGATTTGTCATCAAAAATTGGTTCCGTGCCTCAGTTTCCCCAAAAAAGTGAAAATCCCAACAAAATTCTCTTAGGGATTTGGGATTTTTTGTCAAAAATTGTTCCTGTGCCTCAGTTTCCCCAGGAAAAGGGAAAATCCCAACGAAATTCCATTGGAAATTTGGGGATTTTTCGTCAAAAATTGGTTCCGTGCCTCAGTTTCCCCGGGAGAAGCGAAAATCCTGGGAAAATTTCCATTGGAATTTCTATTCTGGGGGAGGTCCCCCGGGCTTGGATTTGCTGGAAAAAGGAAAAATTCCGGGGAAAATCTATTAGGAATTGGGGATTTTTCGTCAAAAATTGGTTCTGTGCCTCAGTTTCCCCAGGAAAAGCAAAAATCCCAACGAAATTGCATTGGAAATTTGGGATTTTTCCTCAAAAATTGGTTCCGTGCCTCAGTTTCCCCAGGAAAAGGGAAAATCCCAATGAAATTCCATTGGAAATTTGGAATTCCCAGTCCGGGCTGGTCCCCGGGACTCGGTTTCCCCAAAAAAGTGAAAATCCTAGCGAAATTCCCTTGGGAATTTGGGGATTTTTCGTCAAAAATTGGTTCCGTGCCTCAGTTTCCCTGGGAGAAACAAAAATCCTGGGGAAATTTCCATTGGAATTCCCAGTTTGGGGTCATCCCCGGGTTTGGATTTGCTGGAAAAATGAAAAATTCCGGGGAAATTCCATTGGGAATTGGGGATTTTTCGTCAAAAATTGGTTCCGTGCCTCAGTTTCCCTGGGAGAAACGAAAATCCCAACGAAATTCCCTTAGGGATTTGGAATTTTTTTCATTGAGAATCAATTTTGTGCCTCGGTTTCCCCAGGAAAAGCAAAAATCCCAACAAAATTCCATTGGAAATTTGGGATTTTTTGGTCGGAAATAATTCCCGTGCCTCAGTTTCCCCAAAAATTTGGGAATTTTTTGGGATTCCCAGTCTGGGCTGGTCCCCGGGACTCAGTTTCCTCAAAAAAGTGAAAATCCTAGTGAAATTCCATTGGGAATTTGGGGATTTTTCATCAAAAATTGGTTCCTGTGCCTCAGTTTCCCCAAGAAAAGCAAAAATCCTGGGGAAATTTCCATTGGAATTCCCAATTTGGGGTCATCCCCGGGCTTGGATTTGCTGGAAAAAGAAAAAATTCCGGGGAAAATCCATTAGGGATTTGGGATTTTTCATAAAAAATTGGTTCTGTGCCTCAGTTTCCCCAAAAAAGTGAAAATCCCAACAAAATTCTCTTAGGGATTTGGGATTTTTCGTCAAAAATTGGTTCCGTGCCTCAGTTTCCCCAAGAAAAGGGAAAATCCTGGGGAAATTCCCTTAGGGAATTTGGGATTTTTTGGTTGGGAATCGATTCTGTGCCTCGGTTTCCCCAGGAAAAGCGAAAATCCCAACGAAATTCCATTGAGAATTTGGGTTTTTTCATCAAAAATTGGTTCCGTGCCTCAGTTTCCCCAGGAAAAGTTAAAATCCCAACGAAATTCCATTGGGAAATTTGGGGTTTTTCGTCAAAAATTGGTTCTGTGCCTCAGTTTCCCTGGGAGAAACAAAAATCCTGGGGAAATTCCCCTAGGGATTTGGAATTTTTTTCATTGGGAATCAATTTTGTCCCTCAGTTTCCCCAGGAAAAGCAAAAATCCCAACAAAATTCCATTGGAAATTTGGGATTTTTTGGTTGGAAATAATTCCCGTGCCTCAGTTTCCCCAAAAATTTGGGAATTTTTTGGGATTCCCAGTCCGGGCTGGCCCCCGGGACTCGGTTTCCTCAAAAAAGTGAAAATCCCAACGAAATTCCATTGGGAATTTGGGATTTTTCATCAAAAATTGGTTCTGTGCCTCAGTTTCCCTGGGAGAAACAAAAATCCTGGGGAAATTCCCATTGGAATTCCCAATTTGGGGTCATCCCCGGGCTTGGATTTGCTGGAAAAAGGAAAAATTCCGGGGAAATTCCATTGGGATTTGGGATTTTTCCTCAAAAATTGGTTCTGTGCCTCAGTTTCCCCAGGAAAAGTTAAAATCCCAACGAAATTCCATTGGGAATTTGGGATTTTTCGTCAAAAATTGATTCTGTGCCTCAGTTTCCCCCAGGAAAAGCAAAAATCCCAAAGAAATTGCATTGGAAATTTGGGATTTTTCGACAAAAATTGGTTCTGTGCCTCAGTTTCCCCAGGAGAAATAAAAAATTCTGGGGAAATTCCCATTGGAATTCCCAATTTGGGGTCCTCCCCGGGTTTGGATTTGCTGGAAAAAGGAAAAATTCCGGGGAAAATCCGTTGGGAATTGGGGATTTTTGGTCAAAAATTGGTTCTGTGCCTCAGTTTCCCCAGGAAAAGCAAAAATCCCAACGAAATTCCATTGGGAATTGGGGATTTTTCCTCAAAAATTGATTCTGTGCCTCAGTTTCCCCCAGGAAAAGCAAAAATCCCAAAGAAATTGCATTGGAAATTTGGGATTTTTCGACAAAAATTGGTTCTGTGCCTCAGTTTCCCCAGGAGAAATAAAAAATTCTGGGGAAATTCCCATTGGAATTCCCATTTGGGGTCATCCCCAGGTTTGGATTTGCTGGAAAAAGGAAAAATTCCGGGGAAATTCCATTGGGAATTTGGGGATTTTTCATCAAAAATTGGTTCCGTGCCTCAGTTTCCCCAGGAAAAGTTCAAATCCCAGCAAAATTCCATTGGGAAATTTGGAATTCCCAGTCCGGGCTGGTCCCCGGGACTCGGTTTCCCCAAAAAAGTGAAAATCCTAGCGAAATTCTGTTGGAAATTTGGGATTTTTCATTAGAAAGAGTTCCCGTGCCTCAGTTTCCCCAGGAAAAGCGAAAATCCCAACGAAATTCCCTTGGGAATTTGGGATTTTTCGTCAAAAATTGGTTCTGTGCCTCAGTTTCCCAGGAGAAACGAAAATCCTGGGGAAATTTCCATTGGAATTTCTATTCTGGGGTCATCCCCGGGTTTGGATTTGCTGGAAAAAGGAAAAAATCCGGGGAAATTCCATTGGGAATTGGGGATTTTTCGTCAAAAATTGGTTCCGTGCCTCAGTTTCCCTGGGAGAAACGAAAATCCCAACGAAATTCCCTTAGGGATTTGGAATTTTTTTCATTGAGAATCAATTTTGTGCCTCGGTTTCCCCAGGAAAAGCAAAAATCCCAACAAAATTCCATTGGAAATTTGGGATTTTTTGGTCGGAAATAATTCCCGTGCCTCAGTTTCCCCAAAAATTTGGGAATTTTTTGGGATTCCCAGTCCGGGCTGGCCCCCGGGACTCGGTTTCCTCAAAAAAGTGAAAATCCCAACGAAATTCCATTGGGAATTTGGGGATTTTTCATCAAAAATTGGTTCCTGTGCCTCAGTTTCCCCAAGAAAAGCAAAAATCCTGGGGAAATTTCCATTGGAATTCCCAATTTGGGGTCATCCCCGGGCTTGGATTTGCTGGAAAAAGAAAAAATTCCGGGGAAAATCCATTAGGGATTTGGGATTTTTCATAAAAAATTGGTTCTGTGCCTCAGTTTCCCCAAAAAAGTGAAAATCCCAACAAAATTCTCTTAGGGATTTGGGATTTTTCGTCAAAAATTGGTTCCGTGCCTCAGTTTCCCCAAGAAAAGGGAAAATCCTGGGGAAATTCCCTTAGGGAATTTGGGATTTTTTGGTTGGGAATCGATTCTGTGCCTCGGTTTCCCCAGGAAAAGCGAAAATCCCAACGAAATTCCATTGAGAATTTGGGTTTTTTCATCAAAAATTGGTTCCGTGCCTCAGTTTCCCCAGGAAAAGTTAAAATCCCAACGAAATTCCATTGGGAAATTTGGGGTTTTTCGTCAAAAATTGGTTCTGTGCCTCAGTTTCCCTGGGAGAAACAAAAATCCTGGGGAAATTCCCCTAGGGATTTGGAATTTTTTTCATTGGGAATCAATTTTGTCCCTCAGTTTCCCCAGGAAAAGCAAAAATCCCAACAAAATTCCATTGGAAATTTGGGATTTTTTGGTTGGAAATAATTCCCGTGCCTCAGTTTCCCCAAAAATTTGGGAATTTTTTGGGATTCCCAGTCCGGGCTGGCCCCCGGGACTCGGTTTCCTCAAAAAAGTGAAAATCCCAACGAAATTCCATTGGGAATTTGGGATTTTTCATCAAAAATTGGTTCTGTGCCTCAGTTTCCCTGGGAGAAACAAAAATCCTGGGGAAATTCCCATTGGAATTCCCAATTTGGGGTCATCCCCGGGCTTGGATTTGCTGGGAAAAGGAAAAATTCCGGGGAAATTCCATTGGGAATTGGGGATTTTTGGTCAAAAATTGGTTCTGTGCCTCAGTTTCCCCAAAAAAGTGAAAATCCCAACAAAATTCTCTTAGGGATTTGGGATTTTTTGTCAAAAATTGTTCCTGTGCCTCAGTTTCCCCAGGAAAAGGGAAAATCCCAACGAAATTCCATTGGAAATTTGGGGATTTTTCGTCAAAAATTGGTTCCGTGCCTCAGTTTCCCCGGGAGAAGCGAAAATCCTGGGAAAATTTCCATTGGAAATTTCTATTCTGGGGGAGGTCCCCCGGGCTTGGATTTGCTGGAAAAAGGAAAAATTCCGGGGAAAATCTATTAGGAATTGGGGATTTTTCGTCAAAAATTGGTTCTGTGCCTCAGTTTCCCCAGGAAAAGCAAAAATCCCAACGAAATTGCATTGGAAATTTGGGATTTTTCCTCAAAAATTGGTTCCGTGCCTCAGTTTCCCCAGGAAAAGGGAAAATCCCAATGAAATTCCATTGGAAATTTGGAATTCCCAGTCCGGGCTGGTCCCCGGGACTCGGTTTCCCCAAAAAAGTGAAAATCCTAGCGAAATTCCCTTGGGAATTTGGGGATTTTTCGTCAAAAATTGGTTCCGTGCCTCAGTTTCCCTGGGAGAAACAAAAATCCTGGGGAAATTTCCATTGGAATTCCCAGTTTGGGGTCATCCCCGGGTTTGGATTTGCTGGAAAAATGAAAAATTCCGGGGAAATTCCATTGGGAATTGGGGATTTTTCGTCAAAAATTGGTTCCGTGCCTCAGTTTCCCTGGGAGAAACGAAAATCCCAACGAAATTCCCTTAGGGATTTGGAATTTTTTTCATTGAGAATCAATTTTGTGCCTCGGTTTCCCCAGGAAAAGCAAAAATCCCAACAAAATTCCATTGGAAATTTGGGATTTTTTGGTCGGAAATAATTCCCGTGCCTCAGTTTCCCCAAAAATTTGGGAATTTTTTGGGATTCCCAGTCCGGGCTGGCCCCCGGGACTCGGTTTCCTCAAAAAAGTGAAAATCCCAACGAAATTCCATTGGGAATTTGGGGATTTTTCATCAAAAATTGGTTCCTGTGCCTCAGTTTCCCAAGAAAAGCAAAAATCCTGGGGAAATTTCCATTGGAATTCCCAATTTGGGGTCATCCCGGGCTTGGATTTGCTGGAAAAAGAAAAAATTCCGGGGAAAATCCATTAGGGATTTGGGATTTTTCATAAAAAATTGGTTCTGTGCCTCAGTTTCCCCAAAAAAGTGAAAATCCCAACAAAATTCTCTTAGGGATTTGGGATTTTTCGTCAAAAATTGGTTCCGTGCCTCAGTTTCCCCAAGAAAAGGGAAAATCCTGGGGAAATTCCCTTAGGGAATTTGGGATTTTTTGGTTGGGAATCGATTCTGTGCCTCGGTTTCCCCAGGAAAAGCGAAAATCCCAACGAAATTCCATTGAGAATTTGGGTTTTTTCATCAAAAATTGGTTCCGTGCCTCAGTTTCCCCAGGAAAAGTTAAAATCCCAACGAAATTCCATTGGGAAATTTGGGGTTTTTCGTCAAAAATTGGTTCTGTGCCTCAGTTTCCCTGGGAGAAACAAAAATCCTGGGGAAATTCCCCTAGGGATTTGGAATTTTTTTCATTGGGAATCAATTTTGTCCCTCAGTTTCCCCAGGAAAAGCAAAAATCCCAACAAAATTCCATTGGAAATTTGGGATTTTTTGGTTGGAAATAATTCCCGTGCCTCAGTTTCCCCAAAAATTTGGGAATTTTTTGGGATTCCCAGTCCGGGCTGGCCCCCGGGACTCGGTTTCCTCAAAAAAGTGAAAATCCCAACGAAATTCCATTGGGAATTTGGGATTTTTCATCAAAAATTGGTTCTGTGCCTCAGTTTCCCTGGGAGAAACAAAAATCCTGGGGAAATTCCCATTGGAATTCCCAATTTGGGGTCATCCCCGGGCTTGGATTTGCTGGGAAAAGGAAAAATTCCGGGGAAATTCCATTGGGAATTGGGGATTTTTGGTCAAAAATTGGTTCTGTGCCTCAGTTTCCCCAAAAAAGTGAAAATCCCAACAAAATTCTCTTAGGGATTTGGGATTTTTTGTCAAAAATTGTTCCTGTGCCTCAGTTTCC
>JAWUZG010001192.1:0-35226 GCA_036785705.1 Acanthornis magna
TTAGTTATGTTTTACATTTTGTGTCACATTATCTCGTTTTAGGTTCCCACTAACATTAGTTGCCAAATTTTTGTCAAATAATCAATGGAATCAGATTTTTTTATAAAGGTTGCTGTTGGATAAAAAAGTTATTATGGAAGTTACATTTATAATGTGATGATATATAATGTGCACATTAGCATTACTTATATTTATATTTATAATGTATATAATAGTATTGTATATATATATAAAATACGTGTAAAATAGTATAGTAATACTAAAACTTTGCATTAGCTTCAAAACTACATTTCTTCTCCTGAAAGCCAAACCCATCGTTCCTGTTATTGTTATAAATATGTCATCATTTTTCGTTTTCATTTGAATTTAATAAATAATGTCTTCCCAGAAAATAATAGTCTCTATTTAAAATGAGGGGATTTTTATATATTTGTATCTACACATATATATGTATATATATGCGTATAGATATATAATATATATACACTAATATATAATACATATATATATAGATATCTGTTCATAGATAGGTATATGTAGATATACATATGTATATGTGTGTGTGAGTATTATTCCAAAAACATATTTAAAATCAGTTCTTCTTTTTTCAGTGCTTTCTAGCACTCAGTGTTCTATTTTTCACATTGATGTATTAAAGGATTAAGGAAACCTGGCCTTCCGTGACCTGAGTCGAGGTTCCCACTGCACACTGAGCTGCAATTTTCTGTCTCCGAGGTGTAAATGTGAATCACCAGCCTCCAATTCTCAGCCCTGGGAGTGAGTGACCTCTGGGGCCAACATTCCCCATCCAGAATGTTCTGTGCTCAGGACATTTTCGGAACTCTGTCTCTGCAGGGGTCCATTATAATCCAGGGACAGGATAAGAATGGCCAGCAGCATTGTCCAGCATTGTCCAGCTCCAGCCATCAGCCAAATGTGCTCTGGGGAAGGGCAAGGATTTTGGGCAGGGCAGCAGGGGAGACCGTGGGGGTGCCCCCAAACTGGCACTGTGGGGGTCCCGGGTGGGGACAGGAACAGGGTGGGGCTGTGGGGGTCCTGGATGGGGACAGGAGTGGGGCTGGGCCGTGGGGGTCCTGGGTGGGGACAGGAATGGGGCTGGGCTGTGGGGGTCCCGGGTGGGGACAGGAGGAGCAGGGCTGGGCTGTGGGGGTCCCGGGTGGGGATAGGAGCGGGACTGGGCTGTGGGGGTCCCCGGGTGGGGATAGGAGCGGGGCTGGGCTGTGGGGGTCCCGGGTGGGGACAGGAACGGGGGCTGAGCTGCGTGGGGACAGGACTCAGTGGATTCTGTCCCCACCCAGGAACGGGGCTGGGCTGGGCTGTCCCCAGCCTGGTGGGGGTGTCTGAGGTTGCCCACCCTGTGGTGTGGGGGTGACTGGGGGGTCCCTCCATGGCCTGGGGGCTGCTGGAACCCCCCCAGCCATGGGTGCTGTTCCCACAGGTTCTGGGTGTCCCTTGTGGGCACTGTCACAGCCACTCCTGCTGTCCTCCAGTGTCACAGAGGGGCTGGATGGCATTTGGGTGGCACAGCCCTGGAAACTGAACCTGCTTTTTTCTGATCCTATCTGATTCTGCCTTTACCTGATATCTGTTTATTTTGTGTTCCAGTGCTGCTGGACCAGACAATTCACTCTACACAATTCTCTTCTGCCACCAGCAGCATCCATCAGCCCTGGATCCCAGCCCAGGTGACATCAGCCAGTGCTGTCACCTGTCACCAACGGCTGCTGGGCCCTGGCACTGGCTCCACGCTCCCCCAGAACTTTGTCCAGCGGATGTCCAGCCCAGAGCAGGAGCTGCAGCTGCCCCTCACTGTCCAGTTTTCCCCAGGGCTGGAGCGGATGCCAGGGCTGGTGACATCCAGGACCCCGCTCTGCCCAAAGGCCCTTCCCCACCTCGCCACGTCCGGTACCTCAGGAAGAGAGTTTCTCCAAGATGATGTTCTTAGCAAGGAAATCTCGGGTACTCCGTGGCATATGCGGTGATTGCGGTTTTTGTTTTGTTCAGCCACATCTCAAAGTGGGTGAGCATCGTGTGGATCTCCATGAGAACGGCAGCTCCTGCCACCTGCACCTGTGGCTCAGGGACAGCTGGGGACAGTGCCACTGCCACCCATGGACACGAGCCACCCCCAGCCCTGCAGAGCCACTGAGCCCCTGGGCGTCTCCAAGCCGTGCATGTCCCCAACCCTCCCAGGCTCCCCAGCAGCCCCAGAGCTCCTGTGTCCCTGCAGGTCCCCAGAGGGAGCAGAAATGTCCCATGGCTTCTGTGGGGCTGCTCATGTCAACAGCTCTGCCCGGTGAAATCATCTGCCACCTCTGCTTGGTGACATCTGCCACCTCTGCTTGGTGACATCTCCTGCCACCTCTGCTTGGTGACATCTCCTGCCACCTCTGCTTGGTGACATCTGCCACCTCTGCCTGGTGACATTTCTGCTGCCTCTGCCTGGTGACATCTGCCACCTCTGCCTGGTGACATCTCCTGCCACCTCTGCTGGTGACATCTCCTGCCACCTCTGCTGGTGACATCTGCCACCTGTGCCCGGTGACATCTCCTGCCACCTCTGCTTGGTGACATCTCCTGCCACCTCTGCTTGGTGACATCTCCTGCCAGCTCTGCCTGGTGACATCTCCTGCCGCCTCTGCCTGGTGACATCTCCTGCCACCTCTGCTTGGTGACATCTGCCATCTCTGCCCAGTGACATCTCCTGCCACCTCTGCTGGTGACATCTGCCACCTGTGCCCGGTGACATCTCCTGCCACCTCTGCTTGGTGACATCTCCTGCCACCTCTGCTTGGTGACATCTCCTGCCACCTCTGCTGGTGACATCTCCTGCCACCTCTGCTTGGTGACACCTCCTGCCACCTCTGCTTGGTGACATCTGTCACCTCTGCTGGTGACATCTCCTGCCACCTCTGCTGGTGACATCTCCTGCCACCTCTGCCCGGTGACATCTGCCACCTCTGCCTGGTGACATCTCCTGCCACCTCTGCTGGTGACATCTCCTGCCACCTCTGCTGGTGACATCTGCCACCTGTGCCCGGTGACATCTGCCACCTCTGCCTGGTGACATCTCCTGCCACCTCTGCCCAGTGACATCTCCTGCCACCTCTGCTTGGTGACATCTGCCATCTCTGCTGGTGACATCTCCTGCCACCTCTGCTTGGTGACATCTCCTGCCACCTCTGCCCGGTGACATCTCCTGCCATCTCTGCTGGTGACATCTCCTGCCGCCTCTGCCTGGTGACATCTCCTGCACCTCTGCTTGGTGACATCTGCCATCTCTGCCCAGTGACATCTCCTGCCACCTCTGCTGGTGACATCTGCCACCTCTGCTTGGTGACATCTCCTGCCACCTCTGCTTGGTGACATCTCCTGCCACCTCTGCTGGTGACATCTCCTGCCACCTCTGCTGGTGACATCTCCTGCCACCTCTGCTTGGTGACATCTCCTGCCACCTCTGCTTGGTGACATCTGTCACCTCTGCTGGTGACATCTCCTGCCACCTCTGCTGGTGACACCTCCTGCCACCTCTGCTTGGTGACATCTGTCACCTCTGCTGGTGACATCTCCTGCCACCTCTGCTGGTGACATCTCCTGCCACCTCTGCTGGTGACATCTGCCACCTGTGCCTGGTGACATCTCCTGCCACCTCTGCTGGTGACATCTCCTGCCACCTCTGCTGGTGACATCTGCCACCTGTGCCCGGTGACATCTCCTGCCACCTCTGCTGGTGACATCTGCCACCTGTGCCCGGTGACATCTCCTGCCACCTCTGCCCAGTGACATCTCCTGCCACCTCTGCTTGGTGACATCTGCCATCTCTGCTGGTGACATCTCCTGCCACCTCTGCTTGGTGACATCTCCTGCCACCTCTGCCTGGTGACATCTCCTGCCATCTCTGCTGGTGACATCTGCTGCCAGCTCTGCTGGTGACATCTCCTGCCACCTCTGCTTGGTGACATCTCCTGCCACCTCTGCTGGTGACATCTCCTGCCACCTCTGCTGGTGACATCTCCTGCCACCTCTGTCCGGTGACATCTCCTGCCACCTCTGCCCGGTGACATCTGCCACCTCTGTCCGGTGACATCTCCTGCCACCTCTGCTGGTGACATCTCCTGCCACCTCTGCTGGTGACATCTGCCACCTGTGCCCAGCCATTGTGGAGGATTTGCACCGTGCCAAGCGCAGCACACCACAGACACCCAGAACCTGTGCCAGCAGCACCTGTGCCACTGCTGGGGGGTTCCGGCAGCCCCCCAGGGACCCCCACAGCACGGCGTGGGCAACGTCAGACACCGGGACAGCCCGGGGACAGCCTGGGGACAGCCCGGGGACAGCCTGGGGACAGCCTGGGGACAGCCCAGCCCTGTTTGTCACACCCACCTGCAGGTGGGAAATGGGAGGGGATGAAAGGGTGGGAAAGAGGAAAAAATGGCAGGAAATGTGATGGGGAAAAAGGGGTGGGAAATGGAAGAGGAAAAAATGGCAAGAAACCTGAGGGGACAAAATGGTGGGAAGTGGAAGAGGAAAAAATGGCAAGAAACCTGAGGGGACAAAATGGTGAGAAATGGAAGAGGAAAAAATGGCAGGAAACGTGAGGGGACAAGAGGGTGGGAAATGGAAGAGGAAAAAATGGTGGGAAATGTGATGGGGAAAAAGGGTGGGAAATGGAAAAGGAAAAAATGGCAGGAAACGTGAGGGACAAAATGGTGGGAAGTGGAAGAAGAAAAAATGGCAGGGAACGTGAGGGGGAAAAAGGTCAGGAAATGTGAGGGGAAAAGGGAGAATGGCAAGACAAGTGACACGAACCTGGGGTCCTTTGTTTGAGGTCCTGCTGGGATGGTTTTTAGGTCCAGACTTCAAGTTTGTGTGTCAGCAGAAATGTAAGAAAAGCTGTGCTGGGCCACATCCCCACCTGATGTTTCTGTTTGTTTTCTCGGGCCCTGCGATGGTTGTTCTGTGCAGACACGGGGGCTCATCTGGGCTGTGCTTCTGTCACAGAATTTGGAATATTTTGGGTCTGGGAGGAGGATCCTGGGCACTCAGAGCTGCTTGTGTAAAATCCTCAGAGGGGAGTTGGGAGCCAACCCCAGCCACAGATATTTCTGAGCCAAATGTAGTTCTAGAAACTTGGTTATGCTATATATATATATCATTTATATAGGTAAATAGTGGATATAAACTCTATATATTATAAATATGTATAATAGATAAAATTATAGAAGTTGTATATAAAAATTATGTATTACTATATTATATTACGGCATCATATCATTACTGGATCATATATATAAATAGTGTTTAAACATATATGAGCATATATATTATATATATTATCTATTATATGTACATATATACATTATATATAGAGACATGCATATATATATTAGCTTTATGAATAAAATAATGTATTTAAAATTATTGCAGAAATGAAAGTGACTGCAACACACAGGTAACTCTATCTACGAGCATAGTTCAACATTTTGGAAGCAATATGGAAGCAATTCTGCTAAAGGTAGTGGAGAAATTTGGGGAGGAAAAGTGAGAATTGCAGGCGGGAAACGTGAGGGGAGAAAATGGCGGAAAACATGAGGGGGGAAAGGGTGGGAAATGGAAGGGAAAAAAGGGCAGGAAACGATCGAAAAGGATAAGAAATGAGAGGAAGAAGGGGTGTGAAACGAAGAAAAGGGGAAATGTGGGGACAAAATGGCGGAGAGCGTGAGGGGACAAAATGGGAAATGTGAGGGGGAAAAGGGTGGGAAATGGAAGGGAAAAAAAGACAGGAAACTTGAGTGAAAACTGAGAAATGAGAGGAAGAAAGTGTGTGAAATAAAGGAAGAAAAGGTGGGAAATGTGGGGGAGAAAATGGTGGAAACGTGAGGGGGGGAAAAAGGGCGGAGAGCATGAGGGGAGAAAATGGCAGAGAAGATGAGGGGGGAAAGGGTGGAAAATGGTGGGAAAAAAGGACAGGAAATGAGCGAAAACAACGAGAAATGAGAGGAAGAAAGGGTGTGAAACGAAGGAAGAAAAGGTGGGAAACGTGAGGGGAGAAAACAGCAGGAAATGTGAGGGGAGAAAATGGCGGAAAACATGAGGGGGAAAAGGGTGGGAAACGGGAAGGGAAAAAAGGGCAGGAAACGAGCGAAAAGGATAAGAAATGAGAGGAAGAAAGGGTGTGAAATAAAGGAAGAAAAGGTGGGGAAATGTGAGGGGGGAAAAAGGGCGGGAAACGTGAGGGGAGAAAATGGCGGAGAGCGTGAGGGGGAAAAGGGTGGAAAATGGAAGGGAAAAAAGGACAGGAAACTTGAGCGGAAAACAATGAGAAATGAGAGGAGAAAGTGGGTGAAACAAAGGAAGAAAAGGTGGGAAATGTGAGGGGGAAAATGGTGGGAAACGTGAGGGGGAAAAAGGGCGGGAAACGGGAGGGGACAAAATGGCGGAGAGCATGAGGGGGAAAAGGGTGGGAAATGGAAGGGAAAAAAGGACAGGAAACGAGCGAAAAGGATGAGAAATGAGAGGAAGAAAGGGTGTGAAAGAAAGGAAGAAAGGGTGGGAAATGTGAGGGGGAAAATGGTGGGAAACGTGAGGGGAGAAAAAGGGCGGGAAACGTGAGGGGACAAAATGGCGGAGAATGTGAGGGGAGAAAATGGCGGAGAAGGTGAGGGGGAAAAGGGTGGGAATGGAAGGGAAAAAAGGACAGGAAACTAGCGAAAAGATTGAGAAATGAGAGGAAGAAACGGTGTGAAATGAAGGTGGGAAATGTGAGGGGACAAAATGGCGGATAATGTGAGGGGAGAAAAAGGCGGGGAAACGGGAGGGGAGAAAATGGTGGAGAATGTGAGGGGGAAAAGGGTGGGAAATGGAAGGGAAAAAAGGGCAGGAAACTAGCGAAAAGGTTGAGAAATGAGAGGAAGAAAGGGTGTGAAAGAAAGGAAGAAAGGGTGGGAAATGTGAGGGGGAAAATGGTGGGAAATGTGGGGGAGAAAATGGCGGAGAACGAGGGGGAAAAGGGTGGGAAATGGAAGGGAAAAAAGGACAGGAAACTGAGCGAAAACAATGAGAAATGAGAGGAAGAAAGTGTGTGAAATAAAGGAAGAAAAGTGGGAAATGTGAGGGGGAAAATGGTGGGAAACGTGAGGGGGAAAAAGGGCAGAAAACGTGAGGGAAGAAAGGACAGGAAACCTGAGGGGGAAAAGACCAGAGAGGAAAAATGGATGAGAAATATAAAATCAAAAAATGGCAGGAAACATTAGGCCGAAAAGGACAAGAAATGTAGGAGGATAGAAGGGTGGGAAATGTGAGAGGAAAAGTAGCGGGAAACTTGAGAAACGGGTGGGAAAGGAGTAAAAAAAGGGAAAATAGTGAAAAAAAAAGACATGAGCCTGGGGTGCTTTGTTTGGGATCCTGCTGGGATGCAGCAGCTCGAGCTGTTTTATGAATAAATGGCTGTCCCACATTGACATTTCATGCCCAGAATAGGCAAGGAAAAGAGTCTGTGCTCAAAGCAAACTAAACTGTACGACAGAGTTCAGAGTATTGGTGGGAAATGTTTATAATAATGGTTTTTATTGAGAGATTGATCACAAACTCCAAATGGGGACAAGCAGTGCTTGATGAGAGCACAACTCGGCTTTTGCCTTTGGACAGTGTCCTGGGGTGGCGTAAATGATATTTTTTATTCCCTATCGTTTGTATGTTTGACCAGAATATGGTCCTGGAGCTTTACCGTGTGTCCCGCAGCTGAGAGAAGCTCTGCCAGCGTGAGATGTTTTGGGAATTTTTTGGGGGGTTTTTTTTGGGATTTTTGGGGTTTTTTCCCTGGCTGTTCTACGGGGGAGTGAGAAAGAAGGGACACTGTTTTTTTTTTTTTTAATGCAGTTGCTGCTGCTGGTTGCTGCTGCTACTGGTGTGGCTACTGCTTGGGTATTTTGTTTTGTTTTTTTCCTGGATTGTTTTTTCGTCGTTTTTGGACCTTTTTTCTTCGAGTTGCTTTCTCATCCGAGAACCTGAGGAGCCCCGGAGGACAGCGGACAAGAATTCTCCAGGGAGCCACCGGAGGAACTCCAAGGACGCGGAAAGTGGAAGCTAAACCTGAGGAAAAGGACCCTAAAGTTCATCAGCTGTTTATTCAGGTTTAATGACCCTTTTTTCCCTTTCCCCCTTCCACTGCGCGGTCTGTTAATTAAACAATTCTTACCCCACTTTCAGCCGAGATATTCTCGGGGAATATTGGGAAATTCTCGGGAAATTCTCGTAGTTGTAGGGAAGGAGTGCCGGAAGTCTTCGCTGTCGGGAAGGTGTTTTATTCAGAACACTTTCCACCTAGGAAACTTCTCTCTAACCCGAGACATGAGGCCGAAAAGGAAGGTGTGTGCCCAAGGGCAGCGAGGTCGGGGCTGCGGGAGGGACACGGAGACGGCGGCGGCCATGACAGGGAGGGGGCGTGGTCATTGAGGGGCGTGGCCTGTGATTGGGGGCGTGGTCATTGAGGGGGCGTGGCCACGCGGGCCTTGTCGCCTAGCAACGCGCGCCGCGCGGGTCCTCCCGCCCGCTAGGCGGCGCCAGGCAGCGTAAGAGGCGCGGTCAAATGGCGGCAGGGCCCGGGCGGGGGTCGGGGGCTCGGGGTGGTTTTGGGGGAGTCTGGGGGGGTTTTGAGGGGTCGAGAGGGGCTCTGAGAGGGAGGTCGGGGTGAGGAGGAGAGGGAAGGGGGGGGTGGGGTGGTTTGGGGCGGGGGCCACCAGGATTTGGGGGGGTTCGGTGGAGGGAGGGGGGCGGGGCGAGGGAGGGGAGGGGCCATTGAGGGGATTTGGGGGTCTTGGGAGGGATTTGGGGTGGGAATGAGGGATTTTGGTGTGAGAAGGGGAAATGTGGGGTGCAGGAAGGGAATCTGGGGGCATGGGAGGAGGATTTGGGGTGAAAAAGGGGCTCCTTGAGGCCAAAACCTGCGAGAAAGGGGAAAATATGGATTGGGGGGGAAGGGGGGAGTGGGCAGAAAAATGAGTTCGGGGGTTTGTGGGGGGAGGGTTGGGTTTTGGGGGTCCCCAACATCCTGTGCCCAGTCCCGAGGGGGAGAAGGAGAAGAAGCCCCCTGGGGTGGCAGAATTTGGGGTATTTGGGGGTGAAAAGGGAGGTTTTTGGGGTGGTTTTATGGTTCGTGGTTCCCCAGCATCGCCCCGTACTCCCCCGCAGGCCATGGCTTTGCTATGGAGGAGGAGGAGAAGCCCCCCAGGAGGGTCTGGGGGGAGTTGGGGGGCCTGGGACCCCCTGAGAGGGAGGTTGTGGGGACACTGGGGGAGCTGGGAGTCCCCGGGGGGAAATTTGGGCAGAATTTGGGGGATTTCGGGGTGAGAATTGGGGGATTCCCTCCCTATTCTATGGTGTATTGTGACCTTTTCATCATTCCCGAGGCTCTGCAAGTGTTTTTTAATTTGGGGGGGATCTGGAGGGGATTTGGGGGGGAATTGGGGTGGGGGATGTGAGGGGGTGGGAATGTGGGGAGGCCGCACGATTTGGGGGGGGGGTCAGATTTGGGGTAGTTGTAGGAATGGGAGGGGTCAGGTTGGGGGGGGGGTCACAGAGTTTGGGGGGGCTCAGGATGGGGGACTCCGATTTTGGAGGGGCTCAGATTGGGAGAGTCACGTGACTCAGGGGGGGTGGGGGTAGGGAGGAGTCACACCATTGGAGGGGTCGAATTTTGGGGAGGGTCAACACGATTGGAGGGTCAAATATTTTTGGGGGGATCACGTTTGGGGAGGTCAGATTTTGAGGGGGGTCACATGGAATTTGGGGGGTTCAGACTTGGCCCCAAATTCCTTGGGGTCACACGATTGGGAAGGGGGGGGTCGTCACAATTCGGGGCGTTCAGATTTGGAAGGTCCCAAACTTGGGGAGTCCATTGGCTTGGCGCGGGGGAGGTTCAGATTTTGGGGGGGGGGGGCTGGGGGGGAGTCAAACGATTTGGGGGGGGTCTCAGACCCTCAACCCCCCCCTTTATGGATCGCTCCGAATCCTCAAAGACCCCCAAAGCACCTCCGGGACCCTCCGATGTCCCCTCGGGACCCCCAAACCACACCGGGACACCCCAAACCCCCCTCCGCCGCCAGGCAAAATGGACTCGCCCTAATATATTCAAGCCCCGCCCCTTAGGCGCGCGCCTTTCCTAATAAGGCATCCCGGGTGGGAGGGGGCGTGGCTAAGTGGGGGCGTGGTTTGAATAAGGCGTGGTGGCGTGTGGGGGGCGTGGTCAGTGAGGGGGCGTGGCCAGGGCTGGCGGCGTCGCCTGGCAACGGCGCGCGGCGCGGGTCCTCCCCCCCGGTAGGCGGCGCTACCCGTCATGCCCCGCGCGGCGCCGCCCCCCAGCGGAGGGAGCGGAGGAGCCGCGGTAAAATGGCGGCGGGGCCCGGCGGGGGGTCGCGGGGATCGGGGCGGTTTTGGGGGGTCCTGGGGGGGCCCGAGACACCGACGGGGGTCGTGAGGGGGTGGTCGGTGCGGGGGGAGGGAGGACGCGGGGTTCGGGGGGCTTTGGGGCGGGAGCGGCGCCGTTCGGGGGGCGGGAGGGGGCGGGGGGAGGTGGGGAGGGGGCGTGAGGGGAGGGGAGGGCTGAGGGGGTTTGAGGGGAGGTTGAGGGGGTTCGGGGCGGGAGAGGGGGTTTGGGGTGAAAAACGGGGGTTTGGGGTGAAAAAGGGGGGGTTTGGGGTGAAAAAGGGGGATTTGGGGTAAAAAAGGGGGATTTGAGGGGAGATTGAGGGGGCTCGGGGTGGGAGAGGGGGGGTTTGGGGTGAAAAAGGGAGATTTGAGGGGAGGTTGAGGGGGCTCGGGGTGGGAGAGGGGGGTTTGGGGGTGAAAAAGGGAGATTTGGGGTAAAAAGGGGGATTTGGGGTAAAAAAGGGGGGGTTTGGGGTGAAAAAGGGGGATTTGAGGGGAGGTTGAGGGGATTTGGGGTGAAAAAGGAGGATTTGGGGTAAAAAACGGGGATTTGGGGTGAAAAAGGGGGGAATTGGGGTGGGAATGGGGGATTTGGGGTAAAAACGGGGGCTTTGAGGGGAGGTTGAGGGGGTTTGGGGTGAAAAAGGGAGATTTGGGTAAAAACGGGGAGATTTGGGGTGTGAAAAAGGGAGATTTGGGGTAAAAAAGGGGAGATTTGGGGTAAAAAAGGGGGATTTGGGGTGAAAAAGGGGAGATTTGGGGTAAAAAAAGAGGATTTGGGGTGGGAATTGGGTATTTGGGGCCAAAATGGGGATTTGAGGTAAAAAAGGAGAGATTTGGGGTAAAAAAGGGGGGATTTGGGGTGGGAATGGGGGATTTGGGGTAAGAAAGGGGGATTTGGGTAAAAAAGGGAGGTTTGGGGTAAAAAAGGGAGATTTGGGGTAAAAAAGGGGGATTTGGAGTAGGAATTGTGGGATTTTGGGTGGGAATTGGGGGGTTTTGGGTTGGAAATTGGGATTTTGGGGTGGGAACTGGGAGGAGAAATGGATTTGGGGTAAAGGAGAGCGATTTGGGGTGGGATCGGGGGAATTTGGGATATGAGAGATGAGCAACAGGAATTGGGGGTAAGAGGATAATTTGGGGTGGGAATTTGGGAAAAGAAAAGGTTTTGGGGCAGGAATGGAGGATTTGGGGGAGAAAAGGATTTGGGGTAAAAGTGGCGATTTTGAGGTGAGATTTGGGGCAGGATCCGGGAATTTGGGGCGGAATTTGGATTTTTGAGGGTGAAAAATGGGAATTTTGGGGGATCAGGAGCAGGATTTGGGGTGGGAATTGGGGATTTGGGGTTTTGGGAGGAGAATTTGGGGTGGGAATTGGGGATTTGGGGATTTTGGGGGTTTGGGAGGAGAATTTGGGGTGGGAATTGGGGATTTGGGGATTTTGGGGTTTGGGAGGAGAATTTGGGGCGGGAATTGGGATTTTTGAGGGTGAAAAATGGGAATTTTGGGGGACCCGGAGCAGGATTTGGGGTGGGAATTGGGGATTTGGGGATTTTGGGGGTTTGGGAGGAGAATTTGGGGTGGGAATTGGGATTTTTGAGGGTAAAAAAAGGGGATTTGGAGCAGGATTTGGGGTACAAAAAGGGTTCGAGATGGCAAAAATTGGGGAAAATTTGGCATTGAGGGGGAAATTGGGGTGAAAAATGAGGATTTTGGGGGTTTGGAGCAGGATTTGGGGTGGGAATTGGGGTTTTGAGGGTGAAAAAGGAACATTTTGGGTGTAAAAAGTGCTCCCGATCCCAAAACCCGAGAAAAACGGGAATGTCGGGAGCAAGGCAGAATTTGGGGTGAAAAGTGAGGATTTGGGGCTTAGGAGGAGGATTTGGGGTGAAAATTGAGAATTTTGGGGTATTGGAGCAGAATTTGGGGTGAAATCTGAGCATTTCGGGGTTTTTAGGATAACTTGGGGTGAAATGGGAGGACTTAGGGTGAAAATTGAGAATTTTGGGGTACCACGAGCAGAATTTGGGGTGAAATCTGAGGATTTTGGGGCATCACGAGCAGAATTTGGGGTGAAATCGGAGGATTTTGGGGTTTTTAGGATAATTTGGGGTGAAAAGGGAGGATTTGGGGTGAAAATGGAGAATTTTGGGGTATTGGAGCAGAATTTGGGGTGAAATTGGAGGATTTTAGGGTGAAAATTGAGGATTTTGGGGTATCACCAGCAGAATTTGGGGTGAAAATTGAGAATTTTGGGGCACCACGAGCAGAATTTGGGGTGAAAACTGAGAATTTTGGGGTATTGCAGCAGAATTTGGGGTGAAATGGGAGGATTTTGGGGTTTTTAGGATAATTTGGGGTGAAAAGGGAGGATTTAGGGTGAAAATTGAGAATTTTGGGGTATCACCAGCAGAATTTGGGGTGAAAATTGAGAATTTTGGGGTTTAGGAGCAGAATTTGGGGTGAAAACTGAGAATTTTGGGGTATTGCAGCAGAATTTGGGGTGAAATTGGAGGATTTTAGGGTGAAAATTGAGGATTTTGGGGTATCCCGAGCAGAATTTGGGGTGAAATTGAGGATTTTGGGGTATTGGAGCAGAATTTGGGGTGAAATGGGAGGATTTTGGTGTTTCAGGATAATTTGGGGTGAAATCTGAGGATTTTGGGGTTTTTAGGATAATTTGGGGTGAAACCAGAGGGTTTTGGGGTTTTTAGGATAATTTGGGGTGAAACCTGAGGGTTTTGGGGCTTTTAGGATAATTTGGGGTGAAATCTGAGGATTTTGGGGTTTTTAGGATAATTTGGGGTGGAATCTGAGGGTTTTGGGGTTTTAGGATAATTTGGGGTGAAATTGAGGATTTTGGGGTTTTTAGGATAATTTGGGGTGAAATGGGAGGATTTTGGGGTTTTCAGGATAATTTGGGGTGAAATCTGAGGATTTTGGAGTTTTCAGGATAATTTGGGGTGAAATTGAGGATTTTGGGGTATCCCGAGCAGAATTTGGGGTGAAAATTGAGAATTTTGGGGTATCCCGAGCAGAATTTGGGGTGAAATCTGAGGATTTTGGGGTATCACGAGCAGAATTTGGGGTGAAATTGAGGATTTTGGGGTATTGGAGCAGAATTTGGGGTGAAATGGGAGGATTTTGGGTTTTCAGGATAATTTGGGGTGGAATCTGAGGATTTTGGGGTTTCAGGATAATTTGGGGTGGAATCTGAGGGTTTTGGGGTTTTTAGGATAATTTGGGGTGAAATCTGAGGATTTTGGGGTTTCAGGATAATTTGGGGTGAAATCTGAGGATTTTGGAGTTTTCAGGATAATTTGGGGTGAAATCTGAGGATTTTGGGGTTTTTAGGATAATTTGGGGTGAAACCAGAGGGTTTTGGGGTTTTTAGGATAATTTGGGGTGAAACCTGAGGGTTTTGGGGCTTTTAGGATAATTTGGGGTGAAATCTGAGGATTTTGGGGTTTTTAGGATAATTTGGGGTGGAATCTGAGGGTTTTGGGGTTTTAGGATAATTTGGGGTGAAATTGAGGATTTTGGGGTTTTTAGGATAATTTGGGGTGAAATGGGAGGATTTTGGGGTTTTCAGGATAATTTGGGGTGAAATCTGAGGATTTTGGAGTTTTCAGGATAATTTGGGGTGAAATTGAGGATTTTGGGGTATCCCGAGCAGAATTTGGGGTGAAAATTGAGAATTTTGGGGTATCCCGAGCAGAATTTGGGGTGAAATCTGAGGATTTTGGGGTATCACGAGCAGAATTTGGGGTGAAATTGAGGATTTTGGGGTATTGGAGCAGAATTTGGGGTGAAATGGGAGGATTTTGGGTTTTCAGGATAATTTGGGGTGGAATCTGAGGATTTTGGGGTTTCAGGATAATTTGGGGTGGAATCTGAGGGTTTTGGGGTTTTTAGGATAATTTGGGGTGAAATCTGAGGATTTTGGGGTTTCAGGATAATTTGGGGTGAAATCTGAGGATTTTGGAGTTTTTAGGATAATTTGGGGTGAAATCTGAGGGTTTTGGGGTTTTTAGGATAATTTGGGGTGGAATCTGAGGGTTTTGGGGTTTTTAGGATAACTTGGGGTGAAATTGAGGATTTTGGGGTTTTTAGGATAATTTGGGGTGAAATCTGAGGGTTTTGGGGTTTCAGGATAATTTGGGGTGAAATTCAGGGTTTTGGGCTTTTAGGATAATTTGGGGTGAAAATTGAGGATTTTGGGGTTTTTAGGATAATTTGGGGTGAAAATTGAGAATTTTGGGGTTTTCAGGATAATTTGGGGTGAAATCTGAGGATTTTGGGGTTTTCAGGATAATTTGGGGTGAAATTCAGGATTTTGGGGTTTCAGGATAATTTGGGGTGAAATGGGAGGATTTTGGGGTTTTTAGGATAATTTGGGGTGAAATGGGAGGATTTTGGGGTTTTCAGGATAATTTTGGGGTGGAATCTGAGGATTTTGGGGTTTTTAGGATAATTTGGGGTGAAATTGAGGATTTTGGGGTTTTTAGGATAATTTGGGGTGAAATCTGAGGGTTTTGGGGTTTCAGGATAATTTGGGGTGAAATGGGAGGATTTTGGGGTTTTTAGGATAACTTGGGGTGAAATCTGAGGGTTTTGGGCTTTTAGGATAATTTGGGGTGAAAATTGAGAATTTTGGGGTTTTTAGGATAATTTGGGGTGAAATGGGAGGATTTTGGGGTTTCAGGATAATTTGGGGTGAAATTCAGGATTTTGGGGTTTTTAGGATAATTTGGGGTGAAATCTGAGGGTTTTGGGGTTTTTAGGATAACTTGGGGTGAAATTGAGGATTTTGGGGTTTTCAGGATAATTTGGGGTGAAATTGAGGATTTTGGGGTATCACGAGCAGAATTTGGGGTGAAAATTGAGAATTTTGGGGTAGTGGAGCAGAATTTGGGGTGAAATGGGAGGATTTTGGGGTTTTTAGGATAATTTGGGGTGAAACCTGAGGGTTTTGGGGCTTTTAGGATAATTTGGGGTGGAATCTGAGGATTTTGGGGTTTTCAGGATAATTTGGGGTGAAATCTGAGGATTTTGGAGTTTTTAGGATAACTTGGGGTGATATCTGAGGGTTTTGGGGTTTTTAGGATAACTTGGGGTGAAATTGAGGATTTTGGGGTTTCAGGATAATTTGGGGTGAAATTCAGGATTTTGGGGTTTTTAGGATAATTTGGGGTGAAATCGGAGGATTTTGGGGTTTTCAGGATAATTTGGGGTGAAATCGGAGGGTTTTGGGGTTTTTAGGATAATTTGGGGTGAAATTGAGGATTTTGGGGTCCCCCCTCCCCCCAGGTCGCCGCCCATGGAGGAGGAGGAGAAGCCCCCCCGGGGGGGGGAGGAGCCGCGGGGGGCGGGGCCAGGCCCCGAGGGGGGAGGGGCAGGAGGAGCCCCCCCCGAAAGCGAGGGGAGCCTGCGGCCCAGCCAGGGCCTACTGGTGAGACTGGGAGGGACTGGGAGGGGCTGGGAGGGGCTGGGGGGTGCTACTGGTGAGACTGGGAGGGACTGGGAGGGGGTACTGGTGAGACTGGGGGCACTGGGAGGGGATACTGGGGGGACTGGGAGGGACTGGGAAGGGCTGGGGGGGGCTGGGGGGGGACTGGGATTGAACTGGGATGGACTGGGAGGGGCTGGGGGGGCTACTGGTGAGACTGGGAGGGACTGGGAGGGGTTGGGGGGGGCTGGGGGGGGACTGGGATTGAACTGGGATGGACTGGGAGGGGCTGGGAGGGACTGGGAATGGACTGGGAGGGGGTACTGGTGAGACTGGGGGCACTGGGAGGGGGGTACTGGTGAGACTGGGGGCACTGGGAGGGACTGGGAGGGGTTACTGGTGAGACTGGGGGCACTGGGAGGGGCTACTGGGGGGACTGGGGGGGACTGGGAGGGGCTGGGAGGGACTGGGAGGGACTGGGGGGGGGCTACTGGTGAGACTGGGAGGGAGTGGGAAGGACTGGGAGGGGCTGGGGGGGCACTGGGAATGGACTGGGAGGGGGTACTGGTGAGACTGGGGGCACTGGGAGGGACTGGGTGGGGCTGGGAGGGGTACTGGTGAGACTGGGAGGGACTGCGAGGGGTTACTGGTGAGACTGGGGGCACTGGGAGGGGATACTGGGATGGACTGGGAGGGACTGGGAGGGGATACTGGGGGGTCTGGGAGGGCTACTGGTGAGACTGGGACAGACTGGGAGGAGCTATTGGTGAGATGGGGAGGGACTGGGAGGACCGGGAGGGACTGGGAGGGGCTACTGGTGAGACTGGGAGGGACTGGGGGGACTGGGGGGGCTGGGGGGGTACTGGGAGGGGACACTGGTGAGACTGGGGGCACTGGGATGGACTGGGAGGGACTGGGAGGGACTGGCGGGGGCTGGGAATGGAGTGGGACAGACTGGGAATGGACTCGGGGGGACTGGGAGGGGTTACTGGTGAGACTGGGGGGGCACTGCGGGGACTGGGAGGGGCTGGGGGGGACTACTGGTGAGACTGGGATGGACTGGGACGGACTGAGATGGACTGGGACGGACTGGGAGGGGCTGTAAAGTGAATTGGGATGGACTGGGAGGAACTGGGATGGATTGTAAAGTGAACTGGGAGGGACTGGAAGGGACTGGGACTGACAGGGACTGACTGGGAGGGGTTACTGGGAGGACTGGGACGGACTGGGATGGACTGGGGGAGGACTGGTGGGGACTGGTATAGAACTGGGAGGGACTGGGATTGAACTGGGATGGACTGGAACAGACTGGGAGGGACTGGGAGGAGTTACTGGTGGGACTGAGAGAGGACTGGGATGGATTGCAAAGTGAACTGGGATAGACTGGGAAGGACTGCAGAGTGAACTGAGATATACTGGGACAGACTGGTACGGACTGGGAGGGACTGGGATGGACTGGGAGGGGTTACTGGTGAGACTGGGATGGACTGGGAGGATTGGGAGGGACTGCAGAGTGAACTGAGATATACTGGGACGGACTGGGAGGGACTGGAGGGACTGGGAGAAACTGGGATTGACTGCAAAGTGAACTGGGATGGATTGGGAGAGACTGGGATGGACTGGGAGGGGTACTGGTGAGACTGGGAGGGACTGGGATGGACTGGGACAGACTGTAAAGTGAACTGGGATGGACTGGCAGGGAGTGGGGGCCTACTGGTGAGACTGGGAGGGTTACTGGGGGGACTGGGATGGACTGGGAGGGACTGGGAGGGGATAGTGGTGAGACTGGGGGGGACTGGGAGGGACTGGGATGGACTGGGAGGGACTGGGATGGACTGGGGAGACTGGGAGGGACTGGGGGGGGGATTGGGAGGCAACTGGGATGGACTGGGACTGACGGAGACCGACTGGGAGGGGTTACTGGTGAGACTGGGATGGACTGGGAGGCACTAGGATGGAAGGGGAGGGACTGGGATGGACTTCAAAGTGAACTGGCATATACTGGGATGGACTGGGATGGACTGAGGGACACTGGGATGGTCGGGGACGCACACTGGGATACACTGGGATATACTGGAAGGGACTGCAAAGCGAACTGAGATATACTGGGAGACTGGGATGAGTTACTGGTGAGACTGGGACGGACTGGGGGGACTGGGAGGGACTGGGATGGACTGTAAAGTGAACTGGGATGGACTGGGAGGGACTGGGGGAGGACTGGTAGGGACTGGTATAGAACTGGGAGGGACTGGGATTGAACTGGGATGGACAGGAACAGACTGGGAGGGACTGGGAGGGGTTACTGGTGGGACTGAGAGAGGACTGGGATGGACTGCAAAGTGAACTGGGAAGGACTGGGAGGGTCTGGGAGGGGTTACTGGTGACACTGGGAGGGACTGGGAGGGACTGCAGAGTGAACTGAGATATACTGGGACGGACTGGGAGGGACTGGGGGGGTGGGGGGCTACTGGGGGTACTGGGAGGGGCTACTGGTGAGACTGGGATGGGCACTGGAGGGACTGGAATGGACTGGGAAGGCTACTGGTGAGACTGGGGGGGTACTGGGGGGACTGGGAGGGACTGGGATGGACTGGGACTGATTGTAAAGTGAACTGGGATGGACTGGCAGGGAGTGGGGGCCTACTGGTGAGACTGGGAGGGTTACTGGGGAGACTGGGAGGGACTGGGGGGGATTGGGAGGCAACTGGGATGGACTGGGACTGACGGAGACCAACTGGGAGGGGTTACTGGTGAGACTGGGATTGAACTGGGATGGACTGGGATTGAACTGGGATGGACTGGCAGGGACTGGGGGCCTACTGGTGAGACTGGGAGGGTCACTGGGGTGACTGGGATGGACTGGGAGTGACTGGGAGGGACTGGGAGGCACTAGGATGGACTGGGAGGGACTGGGATTGAACTGGGAGGGACTGGGAGGAACTGCAAAGTGAACTGGCATATACTGGGATGGACTGGGATGGTTTACTGGGGAGACTGGGATGGACTGGGTTGGACTGGGGGACACTGGGATGGTCGGGGACGCACACTGGGATACACTGGGATATACTGGAAGGGACTGCAAAGTGAACTGGGAGAGACTGGGATGGACTGGGGGGACTGGGATGGACTGCAAAGTGAACTGGCATATACTGGGATGGACTGGGATGGGTTACTGGTGAGACTGGGACGGACTGGGATGGACTGGGTTGGACTGGGATGGACTGGGGGACACTGGGATGGTCTGGGACACACTGGGATACACTGGGATATACTGGAAAGAACTGTAAAGTGAACTGGGATATACTGGGAGAGACTAGGATGAGACTGGGAGTGACTGGGAGGGACTGCAAAGTGAACTGGGATATACTGGGATATACTGGGATGGACTGGGAGAGGTTACTGGGAGGGACTGGGACTCCTTTGGGGGAAGAGTTGGGGTTTTTGGGTTCCCCCTGATGGTTTTTGGGGTGGATTTTGGGATTTTTGGGGTGGATTTTGGGATTTTTGGGGTGGATTTTGGGATTTTTGGGGTGGATTTTGGGATTTTTGGGGTTTTTTGGGCTCCCCTGACAGATTTTGGGATGGATTTTGGGATTTTTGGGATGGATTTTGGGATTTTTGGGTTTTTTTGGCCATCCTGACAGATTTCGGGATGGATTTTTGGGATGAATTTTGGGATTTTTGGGTTTTTTTGGGCCCCCCTGACAGATTTTGGGGTGAATTTTGGGGATTTTGGGTTTTTTTGGGTTCCTCTGGCAGATTTTGGGGTGGATTTTGAGAATTTTGGAGTTTTTTACCTCCCCCGATGGATTTTTAGGGTGGATTTTGGGGATTTTGGGTTTTTTTGGGTTCCCTTGACACATTTCGGGGTGGATTTTGGGGATTTTGAATTTTTTGCCTCTCCCCGTTGGATTTTTGGGATGGATTTTGGGATTTTGGGGTTTTTTTTGGCCATCCTGGCAGCTTTCGGGATGGATTTTAGGATGGATTTTTGGGATTTTGGGGTTTTTGGGACGGATTTTGGGATTTTTGGGGTGGATTTTGTGGTTTTTGGGGTTTTTGGGCCTCTCTGACAGATTTTTGGGTGAATTTTGGGGATTTTGGGTTTTTTTGGGCTCCCCTGACAGATTTTGGGGTGGATTTCGGGGATTTTGGAATTTTTTGCCTCCCCTGATGGATTTTTGGGGTGGATTTTGGGATTTTTGGGGTTTTTTGGGCTCCCCTGACAGATTTCGGGGTGGATTTTGGGATTTTTGCGATGGACTTTGTGGTTTTTTGGGACCTCCTGATGGATTTTTGGGATTGATTTTGGGATTTTTGGAGATTTTTGGGTCCCCCCCAACGGATTTTGGGATGGGTTTTGGGAGTTTTTGGATGGATTTTGGGATTTTTGGGGTTTTTTGCCCCCCCCGACAGATTTTGGGATGGACTTTTGGGTGGATTTTGGGGATTTTGGAATTTTTTGCCTCCCCCAATGGATTTTTGGGGTGGATTTTGGGATTTTTGGGGTTTTTTGGGCCATCCTGACAGATTTCGGGATGGATTTTAGGATGGATTTTTGGGATTTTGGGGTTTTTGGGACCCCCCGATGGATTTTGGGATTTTTGGGGTGGATTTTGTGGTTTTTGGGTTTTTTGGCTCTCCCCTGACAGATTTTGGGATTTTTGGGTTCCCTCTGACAGTTTTTGGGATGGATTTTGGGGTTTTCCCGGTGGATTTTTGGGGATTTTGGGCCCCCCCGACACATTTTGGTTTTTTTGAGATGGATTTTGTGGTTTTTTTGGGACCCCCTGATGGATTTTTGGGATGGATTTTGGGATTTTTGGGGATTTTTGGGCTCCCCTGATGGATTTTTGGGATGGATTTTGAGAATTTTGGAATTTTTTGCTTCCCCTGATGGATTTTTGGGATTTTTGGGGTTTTTTTGGGCCCCCCCGATGGATTTTTAGGATGGATTTTGGGATTTTTGGGGATTTTTTGGCTCCCCTGACACATTTTTGGGGTGAATTTTGGGATTTTTGGGTTTTTTTGACCCCCTGACACGTTTTTGGGGTGAATTTTTGGATTTTTTTGGTTTTTGGACTGGATTTTGGGGTGAATTTTGGGATTTTTTGGCTCTCCTGACACATTCTTGGGATGAATTTTGGGATTTTTTGGGGTTTTTTTTGCCTCCCCAATAGGCTTTTGGGGTGAATTTTTTGATTTTTTCTTTTTTTTAGTTTTGGGGTGAATTTTGGGGTGAATTTTGGGGTTTTTTGGCTCTCGACACATTTTTGGGGTGATTTTTGGATTTTTAGTTCTCCTGACGCATTTTTGGGGTGAATTTTTGGATTTTTTTTTTGTTTTTGTGGTGAATTTCGGGACTTTTTGGGATAAATTTTGGGATTTTCTTGGTTTTTGGGGTGAATTTTGGGATTTTTTGGCTCTCCTGACACATTTTTGGGGTGAATTTTTGGGATTTTTTTGGGATTTTTTGGCTCCCCTGACACATTTTTGGGCTGAATTTTGGGATTTTTTTGTAGTTTTGGGGTGAATTTTGGGGATTTTTTGGATTTTTTGGTTCTCCTGACACATTTTTGGGGTGAATTTTGGATTTTTTGGGATTTTTTTGGATTTTTTGGCTCTCCTGACACATTTTTGCTCTCTCCCCACAGAAAGCTCTGCAGCGCCTCGTCAGCGTCGGCTTCGTTTGGGGACAAGGTGAGAGTGTCCCCAATGTCCCCAATGTCCCCAAAGTGTCCCCAATGTCCCCAAAGTGTCCCCAACGTGTCCCCAATGTCCCCAATGTCCCCAAAGTGTCCCCAATGTCCCCAATGTCCCCAAAGTGTCCCCAACGTCCCCAAAGTGTCCCCAAAGTGTCCCCAATGTCCCCAATGTCCCCAAAGTGTCCCCAATGTCCCCAATGTCCCCTGGCTGTCCCCAGTGATGTCCCCAATGTCCCCTGGCTGTCCCCCAGGTCCCCTCAGGGTGTCCCCAGTGTCACCTGGGTGTCCCCAACAATGTCCCCAGTGATGTCCCCAATGTCCCCTGAGGATCCCCAGTGCCCCCAGCTTGTCCCCAGTGATGTCCTCAATGTCCCCAATGTCCCCTGGGGTGTCCCCAGTGTCCCCACCTTGTCCCCAGTGTCCCCAGTGTCACCTGGGGTTGTCCCTGAGGGCCCCAATGTCACCTGGGTGTGTCCCCAATGTCCTCTGAGAGTCCCCAGTGGTGTCCCCAATGTCACCTGAGGCTCCCCTGAGTGTCCCCAGTGTCCCCTCAGGGTCTCCAGTGATGTTTCCAGTGATGTCCCCAATGTCACCCGAGTGTCCCCAAGGGCCTCGGTGTCCCCTGGGTGTCCCCAATGTCACCTGAGTGTCCCCTGGGTGTCCTTAGTGTCACTTGAGTGTCCCCAATGTCCCCTGGGTGTGTCCCCAATGTCACCTGTGTGTCCCCTGGGTGTCCCTAGTGTCACTTGAGTGTCCCCAATGTCCCCTGGGTGTGTCCCCAATGTCACCTGATGTCCCCTGGGTGTCCTCAATGTCACCTGAGCGTCCCCAGTGTCACCTGGGGGTGTCCCCAATGTCACCTGATGTCCCTTGGGTGTCCTCAATGTCACCTGGGGTTCCCCCCTGATGTCCCCAATGATGTCCCCAATGTCACCTGAGTGTCCCCAAAGTCCCCAATGTCCCCTGGGGGTCTCCAATGATGTCCCCAACATCCCCTGGGGTGTCCCCAGTGTCACCTGGGTGTGTCCCCAATGTCCTCAGGGTGTCCCCAATGTCACCTGAGGGTCCCCAGTGTCCCCACCTTGTCCCCAGTGTCCCCAGTGGTGTCCCTGATGTCACCTGAATGTCCCCAATGTTCTCTCAGGGTCCCCAACAATGTCCCCAACGATGTCCCCAATGTCCCCTGGGGTGTCCCCAATGTCCCCAGCGTTCTCTGGGTGTCCCCAGTGATGTCCCCGATGTCACCTGGGTGTCCCCAGTGTCCCCAGTTTGTCCCCAGTGGGTCCCAGTTTGTCCCCTGGGTGGTCTCCAATGTCCCATGAGTGTCACCAATGTCACCTGGAGTGTCCCCAGTCCATCCCAGTCCCTCCCAGTCCCTCCCAGTCCCTCCCAGTCTGTCCCAGTCTGTCCCAGTCCATCCCAGTCCCTCCCAGTCCCTCCCAGTCTGTCCCAGTCTGTCCCAGTCCATCCCAGTCCCTCCCAGTCCATCCCAGTCCATTCCAGTCCATCCCAGTCTGATCCCAGTCCATCCCAGTCCCTCCCAGTCTGATCCCAGTCCCTCCCAGTCCATCCCAGTCCCTCCCAGTCCATCCCAGTCCTTCCCAGTCTGATCCCAGTTTGATCCCAGTCCCTCCCAGTCTGTCCCAGTCTGTCCCAGTCCATCCCAGTCCCTCCCAGTCCATCCCAGTCTGATCCCAGTCCATCCCAGTCTGATCCTAGTCCCTCCCAGTCCATCCCAGTCTGATCCCAGTCCATCCCAGTCTGATCCCAGTCCATCCCAGTCCATCCCAGTCTGATCCCAGTCTCTCCCAGTCCATCCCAGTCTGATCCCAGTCCCTCCCAGTCCATCCCAGTCCCTCCCAGTCTGATCCCAGTCCCTCCCAGTCCCTCCCAGTCTGATCCCAGTCCCTCCCAGTCCGTCCCAGTCTGATCCCAGTCTGATCCCAGTCCCTCCCAGTCCGTCCCAGTCCCTCCCAGTCCCTCCCAGTCCATCCCAGTCCATCCCAGTCTGATCCCAGTCTCTCCCCAGGGCCCCCCCGGACTCCCCCGAGGCCGCGCTGGTGTTGGGGACCTCGAGCCGAGAGCAGCGCGGTGAGTCACCAGTACGGACCAGTATAAACCAGTAGGGACCAGTATAAACCAGTAGGGATCAGCAGGGACCAGTAGGGACCCAGTCACACCAGTATAAACTAGTAGGGACAAGTAGGAACCCATTCACACCAGTATAAACCAGTAGGGACCAGTATGACCAGTTCACACCAGTAGGAACCAGTATGAGCCAGGAGGAACAAATAGGAACCAGCTGACACCAGTATAAACCAGTAGGAACCAGTATGAGCCAGTTCACACCAGTATGAACCAATAGGAACCAGTAGGAACACGTTCACACCAGTTCAGTTCACACCAGTTCAGTTCACACCAGTATAAACCAGTTTAGTGCACACCGGTTCACACCAGTTCACACCAGTGCACACCAGTTCATGCCAGTTTAGTTCACACCAGTTCACACCAGTTCACACCAGTTCACACCAGTTCACGCCCATTCAAACCAGTTCAGACCAGTTCAGACCAATTCTCTTCCCAGTTCCCATCCCAGTTCAGCCCCATTCCTTCCCTGATGTTTCCCAGTTCAGCCCAGTCCCTCCCAGTCCCTCCCAGTATATCCCAGTCCCTCCCAGTATATCCCAGTCTATTCCCTAGTCCTTCCCAGTCCATCCCAGTCCACCCCAGTCCCTCCCAGTTCATCCCAGCCCCTCCCAGTTTCTCACACAGCACATCCCAGTCCCTCCCAATCAGTCCAAGTCCATCCCAGTATATCCCAGTTCACCTCCCAGTCCTTCCCAGTTGCTCCCAATATATCCCAGTCCCTCCCAGTCCTTCCCGGTATATCCCAGTTCATCCCAGTACACCTCCCAGTCCCTCCCAGTGCTTCCCAATCCCCCCCCAGTCTCTCCCAGTATATCCCAGTTCACCTCCCAGTCCCTCCCAGTCCATCCCAGTCTGATCCCAGTCCCCCCCAATCCCCTCCCAGTCCATCCCAGTATATCCCAGTTCACCTCCCAGTCCAACCCAGTCCATTCCCAGTTCACTTCCAGACCCCCCCAGTCCCTCCAAGTCCATTCCCAGTTCCTCCCAGTTCCTCTCAGTCCATCCCAGTCCCTCCCAGTTGCTCCCAGTTCACCTCCCAGTCCCTCCCAGTATATCCCAGTATATCCCAGTCCCTCCCAGTCCATCCCAGTATATCCCCGTCTCTTCCCAATCCCTCCCAGTCTCTTCCCACTCTCTCCCAGTCCATCCCAGTACATTTCCAGTTCCTCCCAGTCCATCTTGATTTCCATCCCAGTCCCTCCCAATCCCCTCCCAGTCCATCCCAGTCTGATCCCAGTCCCTCTCAGTCCCTCCCAGTATATCCCAGTTCCTCCCAGTTCCTCCCAGTCCATCCCAGTCCCTCCCAGTTGCTCCCAGTTCACCTCCCAGTCCCTCCCAGTTCACTTCCAGATCCCCTCGGTCCATCCCAGTCCCCCCCAGTCCATCCCAGTCTCTCCCCAGTCCATCCCAGTATATCCCAGTCTCTTCCCGGTCCCTCCCAGTCCCTCCCAGTCCCCCCCAATCCCCTCCCAGTCCCTCCCAGTATATCCCAGTTCACCTCCCAGTCCCTCCAAGTCCATTCCCAGTCCCTCCCAGTCCCTCCCAGTCCATCCCAGTATATCCCAGTCTCTTCCCAATCCCTCCCAGTCTCTCCCAGTCCCTCCCAGTTGCTCCCAGTCCCCTCCAATCCCCTCCCAGTCCATCCCAGTATATCCCAGTCTCTCCCCAGTCCTTCCCAGTCTCTTCCCAGTCTCTCCCAGTCTCTCCCAGTCCATCCCAGTCCATCCCAGTCCATCCCAGTCCCTCCCAGTCCATCCTAGTCCATCCCAGTCCCTCCCAGTCCCTCCCAGTATATCCCAGTTCACCTCCCAGTCCCTCCCAGTCCCTCCCAGTCCATCCCAGTCCATCCCAGTATATCCCAGTCCATCCCAGTCTCTCCCCAGTCCCTCCCAGTTTCTTCCCAGTCTCTCCCAGTCCTTCCCAGTGCATTCCCAGTCCCTCCCAGTTCACTTCCAGATCCCCTCGGTCCATCCCAGTATATCCCAGTCCATTCCCAGTCCCTCCCAGTATATCCCAGTCCCTCCCAGTTGCTCCCAGTTCACCTCCCAGTATGTCCCAGTCCGTCCCAGTCTGGGTGTCACCCTGACCCAATCTCGGGGGATTTTCCCCCAAATTTCCTCTGCAGCTCTGGGAAGCACTGGGGGGTCCTGGGGGGGCCCTGGAGCCACTGCAGCTCAGGTGAGTGCGGGACCCCAAAATCACCAAAAATTACCCCAAAAATCACCCCAAAATCACCCCAAAACCCCCAAAATTACCCCAAAATTACCCCAAAAACCCCAAAAATTAACCCAAAATCACCCCAAAATTACCCCAAAAACCCAAAATTAACCCAAAATCACCCCAAAATCACCCCAAAATCACCAAAAATTACCCCAAAAACCCCAAAATCACCCCAAAAACCCCAAAATTACCCCAAAATCACCCCAAAATCACCCCAAAAACCCCAAAAATTACCCCAAAATCACCCCAAAATCACCCCAAAAACCCCAAAATCACCCCAAAATCACCCCAAAAACACAAAAATTAACCCAAAAACCCCCAAATTACCCCAAAATTACCCCAAAAACCCCAAAAATTACCCCAAAATCACCCCAAAATCACCCCAAAAACCCAAAATTAACCCAAAATCACCCCAAAATTACCCCAAAAACCCCAAAAATCACCCCAAAAACACCAAAATTACCCCAAAATCACCCCAAAAACCCCAAAAATCACCCCAAAATCACCCCAAAATCACCCCAAAATCACCCCAAAAACCCCAAAATCACCCCAAAATCACCCCAAAAACCCCAAAATTACCCCAAAAATCCCAAAATTAACCCAAAAATCACCCCAAAATCACCCCAAAAACCCAAAATGACCCCAAAATCACCCCAAAACCCCAAAAATTACCCCAAAATTACCCCAAAAATGACCCCAAAACCAACAAAAATAACTCCAAAAAATGACTCCAAAATTGACCCCAAAAATTACCCCAAAAACGACCCCAAAAATGATCCCAAAAATGACCCCTAAACCCCAAAAATGACCCCAAAAACCCCAAAAATGACCCCAAAAAATGACCCCAAAAATGACCCCAAAAATTACCCCAAAAATTACCCCCAAAATTACCCCCAAAAAATGACCCCAAAACCAAAAAAAATTACCCCAAAAAATGACTCAAAAATTGGCCCCAAAAACCCCAAAATTACCCCAAAAAATGACCCCAAAAATTACCCCGAAAAACCCCAAAAATGACCCCAAAATTGACAAAAACAACCCCAAAAATCAAAAAAAATGACCCTAAAAAATGAAAAAAAAATTTCGGGGTCCATTTTTTGGGGTCATTTTGGGGTCATTTTTTGGGGTCATTTCTCGGGGTCATTTTTTGGGGTCATTTTGGGGTTTTTGGGCTCTTTTTTTTGCAGTTTTTGGGGTCCCTGTCTCTGTTTTCGGGGTGATTTTTGGGTTTTCAGGCTGTTTTTTGGGGGTTTTTGGGATGTTTTTGGGGTTTCCAGGGTGTTTTTTGGGGTTTTTTATGGTGTTTTTGGGGTTTTTGGGGTCCCTGTTTCTGTTTTTGGGGTGATTTTTGGGGTTTTTGGGGTCACTAACTCTCAGCAGTGCCAGCGCTCCCGCGGAGCCGCAGGACGAGCTGGAGTTGGTGGCTGAGCTTTGGGCTTTTTGGGGTCCCTGTCTCTGTTTTTGGGGTGTTTTTAGGATTTTCTGGGGTGATTTTTGGGTTTTCCGGGGTGTTTTTGGGGTTTTTTGGGGTGATTTTTGGGTTTTGGGGTCACTGAGGCTCTCCCCAGCAGTGCCAGCGCTCCCGAGGAGCCGCAGGACGAGCTGGAGTTGGTGGCCGAGCTTTGGGGTTTTTGTGCTGTTTTTTTGATTTTCTGGGGTGTTTCTGGGGTTTTTGGGGTCGCTGTCTCTGTTTTTGGGGTCATTTTTGGGGTTTTTGGGGTCACTGACGCTCTCCCCAGCAGTGCCAGCGCTCCCGAGGAGCCGCAGGACGAGCTGGAGTTGGTGGCTGAGCTTTGGGGTTTTTGTGCTGTTTTTTTGATTTTCTGGGGTGTTTTTGGGGTTTTTGGGGTCGCTGTCTCTGTTTTTGGGGTCATTTTTGGGGTTTTCGGGGTCACTAACTCTCCTCTCAGCAGTGCCAGCGCTCCCGAGGAGCCGCAGGACGAGCTGGAGTTGGTGGCCGAGCTTTGGGGTTTTTAGGGTGTTTTTTTGGGGTTTTTGGGGTGATTTTTTGAGTTTTGGGGTCACTAATCCTCCTCTCAGCGGTGACGGTGGCCCCACAGAGCTGCAGGACAAGCTGGAGTTGGTGGCCGAGCTTTGGGGTTTTTGGGGTCCCTGTTCCATTTTTGGGGGTTTTTGGGGTCACTGTTTCTGTTTTTGGGGTGTTTTTAGGGTTTTTGGGATCCCCGTTCCCATTTTTGGGGTGATTTTTGGGTTTTCGGGGTCACTCACCCTCCTCTCAGCAGTGGCAGCGCTCCCGAGGAGCCGCAGGACGAGCTGGAGTTGGTGGCCAAGCTTTGGGGTTTTTAGGGTGTTTTTAGGGTTTTCCGGGGTGTTTTTTGGGGTTTTTTATGGTGTTTTTGGGGTTTTTGGGGTCGCTGTCTCTGTTTTTGGGGTGAATTTTTGGTTTTCGGAGTCACTAACTCTCCTTTCAGCAGTGCCAGCGCTCCCGCGGAGCCGCAGGACGAGCTGGAGTTGGTGGCCGAGCTTTGGGGTTTTTGGGGTGTTTTTAGGATTTTCTGGGGTGATTTTTGGGTTTTCCGGGGTGTTTTTGGGGTTTTTTGGGGTGATTTTTGGGTTTTGGGGTCACTGACGCTCTCCCCAGCAGTGCCAGCGCTCCCGAGGAGCCGCAGGACGAGCTGGAGTTGGTGGCCGAGCTTTGGGGTTTTTGTGCTGTTTTTTTGATTTTCTGGGGTGTTTTTGGGGTTTTTGGGGTCGCTGTCTCTGTTTTTGGGGTCATTTTTGGGGTTTTCGGGGTCACTAACTCTCCTCTCAGCAGTGCCAGCGCTCCCGAGGAGCCGCAGGACGAGCTGGAGTTGGTGGCCGAGCTTTGGGGTTTTTAGGGTGTTTTTTTGGGGTTTTTGGGGTGATTTTTTGAGTTTTGGGGTCACTAATCCTCCTCTCAGCGGTGACGGTGGCCCCACAGAGCTGCAGGACAAGCTGGAGTTGGTGGCCGAGCTTTGGGGTTTTTGGGGTCCCTGTTCCATTTTTGGGGGTTTTTGGGGTCACTGTTTCTGTTTTTGGGGTGTTTTTAGGATCCCCGTTCCCATTTTTGGGGTGATTTTTGGGGTTTTCGGGGTCACTAACTCTCCTCTCAGCAGTGCCAGCGCTCCCGAGGAGCCGCAGGACGAGCTGGAGTTGGTGGCCGAGCTTTGGGGTTTTTGTGCTGTTTTTTTGATTTTCTGGGGTGTTTCTGGGGTTTTTGGGGTCGCTGTCTCTGTTTTTGGGGTCATTTTTGGGGTTTTCGGGGTCACTGAGGCTCTCCCCAGCAGTGCCAGCGCTCCCGAGGAGCCGCAGGACGAGCTGGAGTTGGTGGCTGAGCTTTGGGGTTTTTGTGCTGTTTTTTTGATTTTCTGGGGTGTTTCTGGGGTTTTTGGGGTCGCTGTCTCTGTTTTTGGGGTCATTTTTGGGGTTTTCGGGGTCACTAACTCTCCTCTCAGCAGTGCCAGCGCTCCCGAGGAGCCGCAGGACGAGCTGGAGTTGGTGGCCGAGCTTTGGGGTTTTTAGGGTGTTTTTTTGGGGTTTTTGGGGTGATTTTTTGAGTTTTGGGGTCACTAATCCTCCTCTCAGCGGTGACGGTGGCCCCACAGAGCTGCAGGACAAGCTGGAGTTGGTGGCCGAGCTTTGGGGTTTTTGGGGTCCCTGTTCCATTTTTGGGGGTTTTTGGGGTCACTGTTTCTGTTTTTGGGGTGTTTTTAGGGTTTTTGGGATCCCCGTTCCCATTTTTGGGGTGATTTTTGGGTTTTCGGGGTCACTAACTCTCCTCTCAGCAGTGCCAGCGCTCCCGAGGAGCCGCAGGACGAGCTGGAGTTGGTGGCCGAGCTTTGGGGTTTTTAGGGTGTTTTTTTGGGGTTTTTGGGGTGATTTTTTGAGTTTTGGGGTCACTAATCCTCCTCTCAGCGGTGACGGTGGCCCCACAGAGCCGCAGGACGAGCTGGAGTTGGTGGCCAAGCTTTGGGGTTTTTAGGGTGTTTTTAGGGTTTTCCGGGGTGTTTTTTGGGGTTTTTTATGGTGTTTTTGGGGTTTTTGGGGTCGCTGTCTCTGTTTTTGGGGTGAATTTTTGGTTTTCGGAGTCACTAACTCTCCTTTCAGCAGTGCCAGCGCTCCCGCGGAGCCGCAGGACGAGCTGGAGTTGGTGGCCGAGCTTTGGGGTTTTTGGGGTGTTTTTAGGATTTTCTGGGGTGATTTTTGGGTTTTCCGGGGTGTTTTTGGGGTTTTTTGGGGTGATTTTTGGGTTTTGGGGTCACTGACGCTCTCCCCAGCAGTGCCAGCGCTCCCGAGGAGCCGCAGGACGAGCTGGAGTTGGTGGCCGAGCTTTGGGGTTTTTGTGCTGTTTTTTTGATTTTCTGGGGTGTTTTTGGGGTTTTTGGGGTCGCTGTCTCTGTTTTTGGGGTCATTTTTGGGGTTTTCGGGGTCACTGAGGCTCTCCCCAGCAGTGCCAGCGCTCCCGAGGAGCCGCAGGACGAGCTGGAGTTGGTGGCCGAGCTTTGGGGTTTTTGCGGTGTTTTTTTGGTTTTTCAGGCTGTTTTTCGGGTTTTCCGGGGTGTTTTGGGGTTTTTGGGGTCGCTGTTTCTGTTTTTGGGGTGATTTTTGGGTTTTCGGGGTCACTGAGGCTCTCCCCAGCAGTGCCAGCGCTCCCGAGGAGCCGCAGGACGAGCTGGAGTTGGTGGCCGAGGTTCGCGTGGCTGACCTGGGGCCCATCGGGGCCACCTCGGCTCTGCTGCGCAGGGACAGGACCTGGAGGGCCCCAAAAGGAGGTCAGGGGCGATTTGGGGCTTTTTTGGGGCGAAAATTGGGGATTTTGGGGCGGAAATGGGGGAATTTGGGATTTGGGGTGGAAATGGGGAATTTTGGGGCAGAAATTGGGGTGGAAATGGGGAAATTGGGGTGAAAATTGGGGTGGAATTTGGGCTTTTTTTGGGAATTTGGGGTGGAAATTGGGGGTTTTGGGGTGACAATTGGGGTGGAAATGGGGGAATTTGGAGATTTGGGGTGGAAATTGGGGAATTTGGGGCAGAAATTGGGGATTTAGGGGAATTTGAGGTGGAAATTGGGAATTTGGGGTGGGATGTGGGGGATTCAGGATGGAAATTGGGGATTTGGGGTGGAAATTGGGGAATTTGGGGATTTGGGGTCAGAAATGGGGATTTGGGGTGGGATTTGGAGATTTGGGGTGGAATTTGGGTTGGGATTTGGGTTGGAATTTGGGGATTCGGGGTGGGATTTGGGGATTCGGGGTGTGATTTGTGGATTTGGGGTGGGAATTGGGGATTTGGGGTGGAATTTGGGTTGGAATTTGGGGATTCGGGGTGGGATTTGGGGATTTGGGGTGGAAATTTGGGGATTTGTGGTGGAAGTGGTGGGATTTGGGGTGGAATTTGGGTATTTGGGGAATTTGGGGTGGGATTTGGGGCAGAAATTGGGGATTTGGGGGTTTGGGGTGGAAATTGGGGTATTTGGGTGGAAATTGGGGATTTGGGGTGGGAATTGGGGATTCGGGGTGGGATTTTGGGATTTGGGGTGGGATTTGGGTTGGAATTTGGGAATTTGGGGTGGAATTTGGGGATTTGGGGATTCGGGGTGGGATTTGGGTTGGAATTTGGGGATTCGGGGTGGGATTTGGGAATTTGGGGTGGGATTTGGGTTGGAATTTGGGGATTTGGGGAGGGAATTGAGAATTTGGGTTGGAATTTGGGGATTTGGGGTGGGATTTGGGGATTCGGGGTGGGAATTGGGGATTTGGGGTGGGAATTGGGGATTCGGGGTGGGATTTTGGGATTTGGGGTGGGATTTGGGTTGGAATTTGGGAATTTGGGGTGGAATTTGGGGATTTGGGGATTCGGGGTGGGATTTGGGTTGGAATTTGGGGATTCGGGGTGGGATTTGGGTTGGAATTTGGGGATTTGGGTTGGAATTTGGGAATTTGTGGATTGGAGGTGCCAACGCCGTTCCCGGGGGGTCTCTCACCCCATTTTTCCCCCCCCAGGTCACCTGCCCGGCTCCTCCTCTCGCCGCTGGCGCCTCCCGGGGGGTCCCCCCTGCCCCCCCGGCCCCTCCCCCCTCTCGGGCCCCCCTCCCCTCCCCCACCGGACCCGCCGCGCCCCTCCCCCCACGCCGGGCCGGCCCCGGCGCCCGCGGGGACCCCGAGCCGCCGCCCCGGGGGGCGCGGGGGGACCCCAAAAACAACAGCAGAGACCCCCGCAGCCCCCCCAGGACGAGCCGGGCCGCGCCCCTCCCCCGGAAAAAGCCGATTCCTCCTCCTCCTCCTCTTCCTCCTCCTCCTCCTCCTCCTCCTCCTCCTCCTCCTCCTCCCGCTCTTCCTCCTCCTCCTCCTCCTCCTCGGGGGCCGCGGCAGCCTCGGCTCGGCCGCGCTCGCCGTCCCTCGATATTTATGATCCTTTCCACCCCACGGACGAGGAGAACCCCGGCGGGGGAGGGGGAGGGGGAGGGGCCGGGGGCGGGGGAGGGGGCGGGGACCCCCCCGGCTCAGCCTTCGGCGCCGCCTCCTCTTCCTCGCCGGCCAAGGAGGCCGAAGGGCGGCAGGACCAGAAGTACGACCCCTTCGACCCCACGGGCTCCAACCCCAGCTCGTCCCGCAGCAGCCCCAGCCCCGAGGAGGAGGAGGAGGAGGAGGAGGAGGAGGAGGAGGAGGAGGAAGAGGAGGAGGAGGAGGACGACGAGGATGAGGAGGACGAGGAGGACGAGGAGGAAGAGCGCGCGGCGCTGCCGGACGTTTCGCACAGCATCAGCCGAATCTCCGAGACCTTGGCCGGGATCTACAACGACAACAGCCTGAGCCAGGATTTCGAGAAGGACCCCGAGCCGGGACCCCCGAAAACTCCCCCCAACGCCCCCGGCGCCGACTCCACGCTGCCCGAGGAGGAGGAGGAGGAGGAAGACGACGAAGATGAGGAGGAGGAACGCGAGGAAGGCCCCGGGGCCGGGCCGGAGCCGCGGCGCCGCGTCTTCGTGGTGGGCGGCAAGGAGAGCGAGGCGCACCCCAAATTCGACGGCAAGCTGTCCCTGGAGGTGGTGACGGCCGGCAACCCCAAAGCCGCGCCCCAAATCTCCCCGAATCCTCCCCAAAACCGCGGCGGCGGCGGCGCCCCCAAGGCGTCGCGGCCTCACCGCGGGCGCCGCGAGTGGGGCGCGGCCGGCGACTCGGAGATCGAGGAGGGCGAGATCGTGCAGCCCGAGGAGGAGCGCTTCAGCCCCGTCCGCGTTTTTCGGGGCGCGGGGAGCACCCCCGGGAGCGCCGGCAACGCGCGGGGCCGAGCGCCCGAGCCCCGAGCCCCGCGGCTGCCCGAGGGCGGCGACGATTTCCTGTCGCTGCACGCCGATTCGGACGAGGAGGGAGATTTCGGCGCCGAATCCCAACCGGACCCGCGCTGGAAGAGCGGCGGCTCCGACCTGCGGCGGAAAATCCTCACCCAGCGCCGCCTGCGAGCGCCGCCCTCGCCCCGATCTCCCTCCGCCGCCTCCCGCAAGAAATCCAAGCGCTCCCGCGAGCGCGGCGGCGGCGGCGGCGGCGGCTCCGGCCCCAGCTGGGCCAACCCCAAAAAACCTCCGGAGAGCGCCCCGAAAAGCAAGGATCGGCACCGGCGCCGAGGGTCGCGCTCCCGCTCCCGGCGGCGCTCGTGGTCGCGGCGTTCGCGTTCTCGGGAGAAACGTCGCTCGCGCCGCTCGGGCAGCTCGGGGCACTCGCGGCACAAAGAGAAACACCGCGGCGAGAAGAAGAAGAAGAAACAGCGCTCGAGGTCGCGGGAACGGCGCGGCTCGCGGCGAGACGGCGACGGAAAAGGCGAGAAGGATTCGGGCGCGCGGCGCCGCGAGCTGCGGGCGGTGGTGCCGCCGTCGGTGCAGGAGCTGAACGATTCGGATCTGTTCGCCATCAAGAGAACCATCACGGTGAGCCGGCGCGCCACCACGCCCGAGCCCAAGCGCGAGGTGCTCTACGACTCCGAGGGGCTGAGCTTCGAAGGATTCTCCGACCGAGAGCACGCGGAATTCCCGGCCAGGAAAGGCGAGGCTCGAGCGGCGCCGCCGCCGCCCCCCGAGGGGAAAAAGGACAAGGAGCGCAAGCGGAGCCGCCCCGAGGAGAGAACGGCGGCGCCCAGGGAGAAATACAAGAAAAAATTCAAAGAATACCCCGAGGCGACGGCGGCGGAGGCGAAGAGCAAAGAGAAACAGCGAGAAAAACCGGCGCGGAAAGGGAAATCGGGCGGGGGGCACAAGGAGGGCGAGACCCCCAAGGCGACGTCGCGGAAGGTGAAGCTGCAGTCCAAGGTGGCCGTGCTGATCCGCGAGGGCGTCAGCTCCACCACCACCCCCGGCAAGGACGGCTCCGGCAGCTCCGGCGGCGCCGCCATCGCCGTCAAGTTCACCCGCGACGCCGAGAGCCGCGCGCCTTTCCTCAAGGCCGAGGACAAGGGGGACAAAGGTGCGACCCCCAAATCCGCCGAGGGCGCGGCCAAGCCCCGAAAAGCCAAGGCTGCCAAGAGCAAGGGAGGCCTCAAGAAGGTCAAGGTCAAAACCAAGGGCGAGGCGCGGAAAAAGAGAAAAACCAAAACCAAGGGCGCGCTGAAGAAATCCAAAGCCGACAGCTGCAGCCAAGGCGGCGGCGGCGGCACCCGGCGCCCCCCCAGCTCCGCCCGCCCCCCAAAAAATCCGACCCGGCCTGGTCCGGTTCCGAAAAATCCCCCGGGGGTTCTCCCAAAGCTCCCAGCCCCCCCAAAAACGCCGCCCCCGGCCGCTCCGGCCGCGCCCCCCCGAGCGGGAGCTGACCCCCGACTCGCAGACGGTGGACAGCAGCTGCAAGACCCCCGAGGTGACCTTCCTGCCGGACGAGGAGGGGGCGGCCCGAGCCCCCCAGGCCGCGGGGGGGGAGGGGCCCGGGCAGGGGGAGCCCCCCCGGGGGGGACCCCGAGGCTGACAGTCGCTCGGAGGGGAAGGAGGAGGCGGCGGTGAGACCCCCGGGGGGCACCCCCAGCGCGCCCTGGGCGCTGCAGGGAGGAGTGGACTGCGCCACCAGCGGAGTGCTCGCCCGTACGTGCCGGGGGAGGGGATTTGGGGGGGTTTTTGGGGGGATTTGGGGGGGGCTGGGGGGATTTTGGGGGAGTTTGGAGGGGGTTTGGGGGGGCTTGGGGGGCTTTGGGGGAGTTTCGGGGTCACCATCACAGAGTTTTGGAGGATTTGGGGTTTTTTTTGGAGGAGTTTGGGGTCTCCATCAAGGGATTTCGAGGAGTTTCGGGAGGGTTTTGGG
>JAWUZG010001193.1:0-38214 GCA_036785705.1 Acanthornis magna
GAGCTGCTGTGCACCCTGCATTTCACATCCAAACTGCACCGGCAGGCATAGCAGCATGCAGGCTCATCTCCAAAGGATGTTTCTCGCTGCTACGATGTTTCTGGCAGCACCGGGACACGGGGACAATGTGCAGAGAGAGAGGGAGCGAGAGAGAGAGAAACAGTTTGCTCCAGCTTTGGACTTACAAAACTCGTGCAAGTTCAGCTCCCGGAGAAGGTAGCGTGCGTGGAGAATGTATTCTCCACGTAGCCTCTTCTGTTCGCATCTGTGCCAGACGGCAGAGAGCCGTCCGCTTCTTTCTCACGCTTTGCGAGCTAAAAACGCCTAGCCGGCTAAGGTGCGTCTTAGGCGGCTAGAAGCCGAAGCGAGGTGCCGGAGAACGCGGAGCTGCTGTGCACCCTGCATTTCACATCCAAACTGCACCGGCAGGCATAGCAGCATGCAGGCTCATCTCCAAAGGATGTTTCTCGCTGCTACGATGTTCTGGCAGCACCGGGACACGGGGACAATGTGCAGAGAGAGAGGGAGCGAGAGAGAGAGAGCAAACACTTTGCTCCAGCCTTAGACTTACAAAACTCGTGCAGTTGCAGCTCCCGGAGAAGGTAGCGTGCGTGGAGAATGTATTCTCCACGTAGCCTCTTCTGTTCGCATCTGTGCCGGACCGCAGAGAGCCTTCCGCTTCTTTCACGCGCTTTGCGAGCTAAGAGCGCCTAGCCGGCGAAGGTGCGTCTTAGGCGGCTAGAAGCCGAAGCGAGGTGCCGGAGAACGCGGAGCTGCTGTGCACCCTGCATTTCACATCCAAACTGCACCGGCATGCATAGCAGCATACAGGCTCATCTCCAAAGGATGTTTCTCGCTGCTACGATGTTCTGGCAGCACCGGGACACGGGGACAATGTGCAGAGAGAGAGGGAGCGAGAGAGAGAGAGAAACACTTTTCCCCAGCTTTAGACTTACAAAACTCGTGCAGTTGCAGCTCCCGGAGAAGGTAGCGTGCGTGGAGAATGTATTCTCCACGTAGCCTCTTCTGTTCGCATCTGTGCCGGACCGCAGAGAGCCGTCCGCTTCTTTCTCGCGCTTTGCGAGCTAAGAACGCCTAGCCGGCTAAGGTGCGTCTTAGGCGGCTAGAAGCCGAAGCGAGGTGCCGGAGGGCGCGGAGCTGCTGTGCACCCTGCATTTCACATCCAAACTGCACCGGCAGGCATAGCAGCATGCAGGCTCATCTCCAAAGGATGTTTCTCGCTGCTACGATGTTCTGGCAGCACCGGACACGGGGACAATGTGCAGAGAGAGAGGGAGCGAGAGAGAGAGAAACAGTTTGCTCCAGCTTTGGACTTACAAAACTCGTGCAAGTTCAGCTCCCGGAGAAGGTAGCGTGCGTGGAGAATGTATTCTCCACGTAGCCTCTTCTGTTCGCATCTGTGCCAGACGGCAGAGAGCCGTCCGCTTCTTTCTCGCGCTTTGCGAGCTAAGAGCGCCTAGCCGGCGAAGGTGCGTCTTAGGCGGCTAGAAGCCGAAGCGAGGTGCCGGAGAATGCTAAGCTGCTGTGCACCCTGCATTCACATCCAAACTGCACCGGCAGGCATAGCAGCATGCAGGCTCATCTCCAAAGGATGTTTCTCGCTGCTACGATGTTCTGGCAGCACCGGGACACGGGACAATGTGCAGAGAGAGAGGGAGCGAGAGAGAGAGAGAAACACTTTGCTCCAGCTTTAGACTTACAAAACTCGTGCAGTTGCAGCTCCCGGAGAAGGTAGCGTGCGTGGAGAATGTATTCTCCACGTAGCCTCTTCTGTTCGCATCTGTGCCGGACCGCAGAGAGCCGTCCGCTTCTTTCTCGCGCTTTGCGAGCTAAGAGCGCCTAGCCGGCTAAGGTGCGTCTTAGGCGGCTGCAAACCGAAGCGAGGTGCCGGAGAACGCGGAGCTGCTGTGCACCCTGCATTTCACATCCAAACTGCACCGGCAGGCCTAGCAGCATGCAGGCTCATCTCCAAAGGATGTTTCTCGCTGCTACGATGTTCTGGCAGCACCGGGACACGGGGACAATGTGCAGAGAGAGAGGGAGCGAGGGAGAGAGAAACACTTTGCTCCCGCTTTAGACTTACAAAACTCGTGCAGTTGCAGCTCCCGGAGAAGGTAGCGTGCGTGGAGAATGTATTCTCCACGTAGCCTCTTCTGTTCGCATCTGTGCCGGACCGCAGAGAGCCGTCCGCTTCTTTCTCGCGCTTTGCGAGCTAAGAGCGCCTAGCCGGCTAAGGTGCGTCTTAGGCGGCTAGAAGCCGAAGCGAGGTGCCAGAAAACGCGGAGCTGCTGTGCACCCTGCATTTCACATCCAAACTGCACCGGCAGGCATAGCAGCATGCAGGCTCATCTCCAAAGGATGTTTCTCGCTGCTACGATGTTCTGGCAGCACCGGGACACGGGGACAATGTGCAGAGAGAGAGGGAGCGAGAGAGAGAGAAACACTTTGCTCCCGCTTTAGACTTACAAAACTCGTGCAGTTGCAGCTCCCGGAGAAGGTAGCGTGCGTGGAGAATGTATTCTCCACGTAGCCTCTTCTGTTCGCATCTGTGCCGGACCGCAGAGAGCCGTCCGCTTCTTTCTCGCGCTTTGCGAGCTAAGAGCGCCTAGCCGGCGAAGGTGCGTCTTAGGCGGCTAGAAGCCGAAGCGAGGTGCCGGAGAACGCGGAGCTGCTGTGCACCCTGCATTTCACATCCAAACTGCACCGGCAGGCATAGCAGCATGCAGGCTCATCTCCAAAGGATGTTTCTCGCTGCTACGATGTTCTGGCAGCACCGGGACACGGGGACAATGTGCAGAGAGAGAGGGAGCGAGAGAGAGAGAGAAACACTTTGCTCCAGCTTTAGACTTTCAAAACTCGTGCAAGTTCAGCTCCCGGAGAAGGTAGCGTGCGTGGAGAATGTATTCTCCACGTAGCCTCTCTGTTCGCATCTGTGCCGGACCGCAGAGAGCCGTCCGCTTCTTTCTCGCGCTTTGCGAGCTAAGAGCGCCTAGCCGGCTAAGGTGCGTCTTAGGCGGCTAGAAGCCGAAGCGAGGTGCCGGAAAACGCGGAGCTGCTGTGCACCCTGCATTTCACATCCAAACTGCACCGGCAGGCATAGCAGCATGCAGGCTCATCTCCAAAGGATGTTTCTCGCTGCTACGATGTTCTGGCAGCACCGGGACACGGGGACAATGTGCAGAGAGAGAGGGAGCGAGAGAGAGAGAGAAACACTTTGCTCCAGCTTTAGACTTAGAAAACTCGTGCAAGTTCAGCTCCCGGAGAAGGTAGCGTGCGTGGAGAATGTATTCTCCACGTAGCCTCTTCTGTTCGCATCTGTGCCGGACCGCAGAGAGCCGTCCACTTCTTTCTCGCGCTTTGCGAGCTAAGAGCGCCTAGCCGGCGAAGGTGCGTCTTAGGCGGCTAGAAGCCGAAGCGAGGTGCCGGAGAACGCGGAGCTGCTGTGCACCCTGCATTTCACATCCAAACTGCACCGGCAGCATAGCAGCATGCAGGCTCATCTCCAAAGGATGTTTCTCGCTGCTACGATGTTCTGGCAGCACCGGGACACGGGGACAATGTGCAGAGAGAGAGGGAGCGAGAGAGAGAGAGAAACACTTTTCCCCAGCTTTAGACTTACAAAACTCGTGCAAGTTCAGCTCCCGGAGAAGGTAGCGTGCGTGGAGAATGTATTCTCCACGTAGCCTCTTCTGTTCGCATCTGTGCCGGACCGCAGAGAGCCGTCCGCTTCTTTCTCGCGCTTTGCGAGCTAAGAGAGCCTAGCCGGCTAAGGTGCGTCTTAGGCGGCTAGAAGCCGAAGCGAGGTGCCGGAGAACGCGGAGCTGCTGTGCACCCTGCATTTCACATCCAAACTGCACCGGCAGGCCTAGCAGCATGCAGGCTCATCTCCAAAGGATGTTTCTCGCTGCTACGATGTTCTGGCAGCACCGGGACACGGGGACAATGTGCAGAGAGAGAGGGAGCGAGAGAGAGAGAGAAACACTTTGCTCCAGTTTAGACTTTCAAAAACTCGTGCAAGTTCAGCTCCCGGAGAAGGTAGCGTGCGTGGAGAATGTATTCTCCACGTAGCCTCTTCTGTTCGCATCTGTGCCGGACCACAGAGAGCCGTCCGCTTCTTTCTCGCGCTTTGCGAGCTAAGAGAGCCTAGCCGGCTAAGGTGCGTCTTAGGCGGCTAGAAGCGGAAGCGAGGTGCCGGAGAACGCAGAGCTGCTGTGCACCCTGCATTTCACATCCAAACTGCACCGGCAGGCATAGCAGCATGCAGGCTCATCTCCAAAGGATGTTTCTCGCTGCTACGATGTTCTGCAGCACCGGCACATGGGGACAATTGTGCAGAGAGAGAGGGAGCGAGAGAGAGAGAGAAACACTTTTCCCCAGCTTTAGTCTTACAAAACTCGTGCGGTTACAGCTCCCGGAGAAGGTAGCGTGCGTGGAGAATGTATTCTCCACGTAGCCTCTTCTGTTCGCATCTGTGCCGGACCACAGAGAGCCGTCCGCTTCTTTCTCGCGCTTTGCGAGCTAAGAGCGCCTAGCCGGCTAAGGTGCATCTTCGGTGGGTAGAAGCCGAAGCGAGGTGCCGGAGGGCGCGGAGCTGCTGTGCACCCTGCATTTCACATCCAAACTGCACCGGCAGGCATAGCAGCATGCAGGCTCATCTCCAAAGGATGTTTCTCGCTGCTACGATGTTCTGGCAGCACCGGGACACGGGGACAATGTGCAGAGAGAGAGGGAGCGAGAGAGAGAGAGAAACACTTTGCTCCAGCCTTAGACTTACAAAACTCGTGCAGTTGCAGCTCCCGGAGAAGGTAGCGTGCGTGGAGAATGTATTCTCCACGTAGCCTCTTCTGTTCGCATCTGTGCCGGACCGCAGAGAGCCTTCCGCTTCTTTCACGCGCTTTGCGAGCTAAGAGAGCCTAGCCGGCGAAGGTGCGTCTTAGGCGGCTAGAAGCCGAAGCGAGGTGCCGGAGAACGCGGAGCTGCTGTGCACCCTGCATTTCACATCCAAACTGCACCGGCATGCATAGCAGCATACAGGCTCATCTCCAAAGGATGTTTCTCGCTGCTACGATGTTCTGGCAGCACCGGGACACGGGGACAATGTGCAGAGAGAGAGGGAGCGAGAGAGAGAGAGAAACACTTTTCCCCAGCTTTAGACTTACAAAACTCGTGCAGTTGCAGCTCCCGGAGAAGGTAGCGTGCGTGGAGAATGTATTCTCCACGTAGCCTCTTCTGTTCGCATCTGTGCCGGACCGCAGAGAGCCTTCCGCTTCTTTCACGCGCTTTGCGAGCTAAGAGCGCCTAGCCGGCGAAGGTGCGTCTTAGGCGGCTAGAAGCCGAAGCGAGGTGCCGGAGAACGCGGAGCTGCTGTGCACCCTGCATTTCACATCCAAACTGCACCGGCATGCATAGCAGCATACAGGCTCATCTCCAAAGGATGTTTCTCGCTGCTACGATGTTCTGGCAGCACCGGGACACGGGGACAATGTGCAGAGAGAGAGGGAGCGAGAGAGAGAGAGAAACACTTTTCCCCAGCTTTAGACTTACAAAACTCGTGCAGTTGCAGCTCCCGGAGAAGGTAGCGTGCGTGGAGAATGTATTCTCCACGTAGCCTCTTCTGTTCGCATCTGTGCCGGACCGCAGAGAGCCGTCCGCTTCTTTCTCGCGCTTTGCGAGCTAAGAACGCCTAGCCGGCTAAGGTGCGTCTTAGGCGGCTAGAAGCCGAAGCGAGGTGCCGGAGGGCGCGGAGCTGCTGTGCACCCTGCATTTCACATCCAAACTGCACCGGCAGGCATAGCAGCATGCAGGCTCATCTCCAAAGGATGTTTCTCGCTGCTACGATGTTCTGGCAGCACCGGGACACGGGGACAATGTGCAGAGAGAGAGGGAGCGAGAGAGAGAGAAACACTTTGCTCCAGCTTTAGACTTACAAAACTCGTGCAAGTTCAGCTCCCGGAGAAGGTAGCGTGCGTGGAGAATGTATTCTCCACGTAGCCTCTTCTGTTCGCATCTGTGCCGGACCGCAGAGAGCCGTCCGCTTCTTTCTCGCGCTTTGCGAGCTAAGAGCGCCTAGCCGGCGAAGGTGCGTCTTAGGCGGCTAGAAGCCGAAGCGAGGTGCCGGAGAACGCGGAGCTGCTGTGCACCCTGCATTTCACATCCAAACTGCACCGGCAGGCATAGCAGCATGCAGGCTCATCTCCAAAGGATGTTTCTCGCTGCTACGATGTTCTGGCAGCACCGGGACACGGGGACAATGTGCAGAGAGAGAGGGAGCGAGAGAGAGAGAGAAACACTTTGCTCCAGCTTTAGACTTACAAAACTCGTGCAGTTGCAGCTCCCGGAGAAGGTAGCGTGCGTGGAGAATGTATTCTCCACGTAGCCTCTTCTGTTCGCATCTGTGCCGGACCGCAGAGAGCCGTCCGCTTCTTTCTCGCGCTTTGCGAGCTAAGAGCGCCTAGCCGGCGAAGGTGCGTCTTAGGCGGCTGCAAACCGAAGCGTGGTGCCGGAGAACGCGGAGCTGCTGTGCACCCTGCATTTCACATCCAAACTGCACCGGCAGGCCTAGCAGCATGCAGGCTCATCTCCAAAGGATGTTTCTCGCTGCTACGATGTTCTGGCAGCACCGGGACACGGGGACAATGTGCAGAGAGAGAGGGAGCGAGAGAGAGAGAAACACTTTGCTCCCGCTTTAGACTTACAAAACTCGTGCAGTTGCAGCTCCCGGAGAAGGTAGCGTGCGTGGAGAATGTATTCTCCACGTAGCCTCTTCTGTTCGCATCTGTGCCGGACCGCAGAGAGCCGTCCGCTTCTTTCTCGCGCTTTGCGAGCTAAGAGCGCCTAGCCGGCTAAGGTGCGTCTTAGGCGGCTAGAAGCCGAAGCGAGGTGCCAGAAAACGCGGAGCTGCTGTGCACCCTGCATTTCACATCCAAACTGCACCGGCAGGCATAGCAGCATGCAGGCTCATCTCCAAAGGATGTTTCTCGCTGCTACGATGTTCTGGCAGCACCGGGACACGGGGACAATGTGCAGAGAGAGAGGGAGCGAGAGAGAGAGAAACAGTTTGCTCCAGCTTTGGACTTACAAAACTCGTGCAAGTTCAGCTCCCGGAGAAGGTAGCGTGCGTGGAGAATGTATTCTCCACGTAGCCTCTTCTGTTCGCATCTGTGCCAGACGGCAGAGAGCCGTCCGCTTCTTTCTCACGCTTTGCGAGCTAAAAACGCCTAGCCGGCGAAGGTGCGTCTTAGGCGGCTAGAAGCCGAAGCGAGGTGCCGGAGAACGCGGAGCTGCTGTGCACCCTGCATTTCACATCCAAACTGCACCGGCAGGCATAGCAGCATGCAGGCTCATCTCCAAAGGATGTTTCTCGCTGCTACGATGTTCTGGCAGCACCGGGACACGGGGACAATGTGCAGAGAGAGAGGGAGCGAGAGAGAGAGAGAAACACTTTGCTCCAGCCTTAGACTTACAAAACTCGTGCAGTTGCAGCTCCCGGAGAAGGTAGCGTGCGTGGAGAATGTATTCTCCACGTAGCCTCTTCTGTTCGCATCTGTGCCGGACCGCAGAGAGCCTTCCGCTTCTTTCACGCGCTTTGCGAGCTAAGAGCGCCTAGCCGGCTAAGGTGCGTCTTAGGCGGCTAGAAGCCGCAGCGAGGTGCCGGAGAACGCGGAGCTGCTGTGCACCCTGCATTTCACATCCAAACTGCACCGGCATGCATAGCAGCATACAGGCTCATCTCCAAAGGATGTTTCTCGCTGCTACGATGTTCTGGCAGCACCGGGACACGGGGACAATGTGCAGAGAGAGAGGGAGCGAGAGAGAGAGAAACACTTTGCTCCAGCTTTAGACTTACAAAACTCGTGCAGTTGCAGCTCCCGGAGAAGGTAGCGTGCGTGGAGAATGTATTCTCCATGTAGCCTCTTCTGTTCGCATCTGTGCCGGACCGCAGAGAGCCGTCCGCTTCTTTCTCGCGCTTTGCGAGCTAAGAGCGCCTAGCCGGCGAAGGTGCGTCTTAGGCGGCTAGAAGCCGAAGCGAGGTGCCGGAGAATGCTAAGCTGCTGTGCACCCTGCATTTCACATCCAAACTGCACCGGCAGGCATAGCAGCATGCAGGCTCATCTCCAAAGGATGTTTCTCGCTGCTACGATGTTCTGGCAGCACCGGGACACGGGGACAATGTGCAGAGAGAGAGGGAGCGAGAGAGAGAGAGAAACACTTTGCTCCAGCTTTAGACTTACAAAACTCGTGCAGTTGCAGCTCCCGGAGAAGGTAGCGTGCGTGGAGAATGTATTCTCCACGTAGCCTCTTCTGTTCGCATCTGTGCCGGACCGCAGAGAGCCGTCCGCTTCTTTCTCGCGCTTTGCGAGCTAAGAGCGCCTAGCCGGCTAAGGTGCGTCTTAGGCGGCTGCAAACCGAAGCGAGGTGCCGGAGAACGCGGAGCTGCTGTGCACCCTGCATTTCACATCCAAACTGCACCGGCAGGCCTAGCAGCATGCAGGCTCATCTCCAAAGGATGTTTCTCGCTGCTACGATGTTCTGGCAGCACCGGGACACGGGGACAATGTGCAGAGAGAGAGGGAGCGAGAGAGAGAGAAACACTTTGCTCCCGCTTTAGACTTACAAAACTCGTGCAGTTGCAGCTCCCGGAGAAGGTAGCGTGCGTGGAGAATGTATTCTCCACGTAGCCTCTTCTGTTCGCATCTGTGCCGGACCGCAGAGAGCCGTCCGCTTCTTTCTCGCGCTTTGCGAGCTAAGAGCGCCTAGCCGGCTAAGGTGCGTCTTAGGCGGCTAGAAGCCGAAGCGAGGTGCCAGAAAACGCGGAGCTGCTGTGCACCCTGCATTTCACATCCAAACTGCACCGGCAGGCATAGCAGCATGCAGGCTCATCTCCAAAGGATGTTTCTCGCTGCTACGATGTTCTGGCAGCACCGGGACACGGGGACAATGTGCAGAGAGAGAGGGAGCGAGAGAGAGAGAAACACTTTGCTCCCGCTTTACACTTACAAAACTCGTGCAGTTGCAGCTCCCGGAGAAGGTAGCGTGCGTGGAGAATGTATTCTCCACGTAGCCTCTTCTGTTCGCATCTGTGCCGGACCGCAGAGAGCCGTCCGCTTCTTTCTCGCGCTTTGCGAGCTAAGAGCGCCTAGCCGGCTAAGGTGCGTCTTAGGCGGCTAGAAGCCGAAGCGAGGTGCCGGAGAACGCGGAGCTGCTGTGCACCCTGCATTTCACATCCAAACTGCACCGGCAGGCATAGCAGCATGCAGGCTCATCTCCAAAGGATGTTTCTCGCTGCTACGATGTTCTGGCAGCACCGGGACACGGGGACAATGTGCAGAGAGAGAGGGAGCGAGAGAGAGAGAGAAACACTTTGCTCCAGCTTTAGACTTTCAAAACTCGTGCAAGTTCAGCTCCCGGAGAAGGTAGCGTGCGTGGAGAATGTATTCTCCACGTAGCCTCTTCTGTTCGCATCTGTGCCGGACCGCAGAGAGCCGTCCGCTTCTTTCTCGCGCTTTGCGAGCTAAGAGCGCCTAGCCGGCTAAGGTGCGTCTTAGGCGGCTAGAAGCCGAAGCGAGGTGCCGGAAAACGCGGAGCTGCTGTGCACCCTGCATTTCACATCCAAACTGCACCGGCAGGCATAGCAGCATGCAGGCTCATCTCCAAAGGATGTTTCTCGCTGCTACGATGTTCTGGCAGCACCGGGACACGGGGACAATGTGCAGAGAGAGAGGGAGCGAGAGAGAGAGAGAAACACTTTGCTCCAGCTTTAGACTTACAAAACTCGTGCAAGTTCAGCTCCCGGAGAAGGTAGCGTGCGTGGAGAATGTATTCTCCACGTAGCCTCTTCTGTTCGCATCTGTGCCGGACCGCAGAGAGCCGTCCACTTCTTTCTCGCGCTTTGCGAGCTAAGAGCGCCTAGCCGGCGAAGGTGCGTCTTAGGCGGCTAGAAGCCGAAGCGAGGTGCCGGAGAACGCGGAGCTGCTGTGCACCCTGCATTTCACATCCAAACTGCACCGGCAGGCATAGCAGCATGCAGGCTCATCTCCAAAGGATGTTTCTCGCTGCTACGATGTTCTGGCAGCACCGGGACACGGGGACAATGTGCAGAGAGAGAGGGAGCGAGAGAGAGAGAGAAACACTTTTCCCCAGCTTTAGACTTACAAAACTCGTGCAAGTTCAGCTCCCGGAGAAGGTAGCGTGCGTGGAGAATGTATTCTCCACGTAGCCTCTTCTGTTCGCATCTGTGCCGGACCGCAGAGAGCCGTCCGCTTCTTTCTCGCGCTTTGCGAGCTAAGAGAGCCTAGCCGGCTAAGGTGCGTCTTAGGCGGCTAGAAGCCGAAGCGAGGTGCCGGAGAACGCGGAGCTGCTGTGCACCCTGCATTTCACATCCAAACTGCACCGGCAGGCCTAGCAGCATGCAGGCTCATCTCCAAAGGATGTTTCTCGCTGCTACGATGTTCTGGCAGCACCGGGACACGGGGACAATGTGCAGAGAGAGAGGGAGCGAGAGAGAGAGAGAAACACTTTGCTCCAGTTTAGACTTTCAAAACTCGTGCAAGTTCAGCTCCCGGAGAAGGTAGCGTGCGTGGAGAATGTATTCTCCACGTAGCCTCTTCTGTTCGCATCTGTGCCGGACCACAGAGAGCCGTCCGCTTCTTTCTCGCGCTTTGCGAGCTAAGAGAGCCTAGCCGGCTAAGGTGCGTCTTAGGCGGCTAGAAGCGGAAGCGAGGTGCCGGAGAACGCAGAGCTGCTGTGCACCCTGCATTTCACATCCAAACTGCACCGGCAGGCATAGCAGCATGCAGGCTCATCTCCAAAGGATGTTTCTCGCTGCTACGATGTTCTGGCAGCACCGGCACATGGGGACAATGTGCAGAGAGAGAGGGAGCGAGAGAGAGAGAGAAACACTTTTCCCCAGCTTTAGTCTTACAAAACTCGTGCGGTTACAGCTCCCGGAGAAGGTAGCGTGCGTGGAGAATGTATTCTCCACGTAGCCTCTTCTGTTCGCATCTGTGCCGGACCACAGAGAGCCGTCCGCTTCTTTCTCGCGCTTTGCGAGCTAAGAGCGCCTAGCCGGCTAAGGTGCATCTTCGGTGGGTAGAAGCCGAAGCGAGGTGCCGGAGGGCGCGGAGCTGCTGTGCACCCTGCATTTCACATCCAAACTGCACCGGCAGGCATAGCAGCATGCAGGCTCATCTCCAAAGGATGTTTCTCGCTGCTACGATGTTCTGGCAGCACCGGGACACGGGGACAATGTGCAGAGAGAGAGGGAGCGAGAGAGAGAGAAACAGTTTGCTCCAGCTTTGGACTTACAAAACTCGTGCAAGTTCAGCTCCCGGAGAAGGTAGCGTGCGTGGAGAATGTATTCTCCACGTAGCCTCTTCTGTTCGCATCTGTGCCAGACGGCAGAGAGCCGTCCGCTTCTTTCTCACGCTTTGCGAGCTAAAAACGCCTAGCCGGCTAAGGTGCGTCTTAGGCGGCTAGAAGCCGAAGCGAGGTGCCGGAGAACGCGGAGCTGCTGTGCACCCTGCATTTCACATCCAAACTGCACCGGCAGGCATAGCAGCATGCAGGCTCATCTCCAAAGGATGTTTCTCGCTGCTACGATGTTCTGGCAGCACCGGGACACGGGGACAATGTGCAGAGAGAGAGGGAGCGAGAGAGAGAGAGAAACACTTTGCTCCAGCCTTAGACTTACAAAACTCGTGCAGTTGCAGCTCCCGGAGAAGGTAGCGTGCGTGGAGAATGTATTCTCCACGTAGCCTCTTCTGTTCGCATCTGTGCCGGACCGCAGAGAGCCTTCCGCTTCTTTCACGCGCTTTGCGAGCTAAGAGCGCCTAGCCGGCGAAGGTGCGTCTTAGGCGGCTAGAAGCCGAAGCGAGGTGCCGGAGAACGCGGAGCTGCTGTGCACCCTGCATTTCACATCCAAACTGCACCGGCATGCATAGCAGCATACAGGCTCATCTCCAAAGGATGTTTCTCGCTGCTACGATGTTCTGGCAGCACCGGGACACGGGGACAATGTGCAGAGAGAGAGGGAGCGAGAGAGAGAGAGAAACACTTTTCCCCAGCTTTAGACTTACAAAACTCGTGCAGTTGCAGCTCCCGGAGAAGGTAGCGTGCGTGGAGAATGTATTCTCCACGTAGCCTCTTCTGTTCGCATCTGTGCCGGACCGCAGAGAGCCGTCCGCTTCTTTCTCGCGCTTTGCGAGCTAAGAACGCCTAGCCGGCTAAGGTGCGTCTTAGGCGGCTAGAAGCCGAAGCGAGGTGCCGGAGGGCGCGGAGCTGCTGTGCACCCTGCATTTCACATCCAAACTGCACCGGCAGGCATAGCAGCATGCAGGCTCATCTCCAAAGGATGTTTCTCGCTGCTACGATGTTCTGGCAGCACCGGGACACGGGGACAATGTGCAGAGAGAGAGGGAGCGAGAGAGAGAGAAACACTTTGCTCCAGCTTTAGACTTACAAAACTCGTGCAAGTTCAGCTCCCGGAGAAGGTAGCGTGCGTGGAGAATGTATTCTCCACGTAGCCTCTTCTGTTCGCATCTGTGCCGGACCGCAGAGAGCCGTCCGCTTCTTTCTCGCGCTTTGCGAGCTAAGAGCGCCTAGCCGGCGAAGGTGCGTCTTAGGCGGCTAGAAGCCGAAGCGAGGTGCCGGAGAACGCGGAGCTGCTGTGCACCCTGCATTTCACATCCAAACTGCACCGGCAGGCATAGCAGCATGCAGGCTCATCTCCAAAGGATGTTTCTCGCTGCTACGATGTTCTGGCAGCACCGGGACACGGGGACAATGTGCAGAGAGAGAGGGAGCGAGAGAGAGAGAGAAACACTTTGCTCCAGCTTTAGACTTACAAAACTCGTGCAGTTGCAGCTCCCGGAGAAGGTAGCGTGCGTGGAGAATGTATTCTCCACGTAGCCTCTTCTGTTCGCATCTGTGCCGGACCGCAGAGAGCCGTCCGCTTCTTTCTCGCGCTTTGCGAGCTAAGAGCGCCTAGCCGGCGAAGGTGCGTCTTAGGCGGCTGCAAACCGAAGCGAGGTGCCGGAGAACGCGGAGCTGCTGTGCACCCTGCATTTCACATCCAAACTGCACCGGCAGGCCTAGCAGCATGCAGGCTCATCTCCAAAGGATGTTTCTCGCTGCTACGATGTTCTGGCAGCACCGGGACACGGGGACAATGTGCAGAGAGAGAGGGAGCGAGAGAGAGAGAAACACTTTGCTCCCGCTTTAGACTTACAAAACTCGTGCAGTTGCAGCTCCCGGAGAAGGTAGCGTGCGTGGAGAATGTATTCTCCACGTAGCCTCTTCTGTTCGCATCTGTGCCGGACCGCAGAGAGCCGTCCGCTTCTTTCTCGCGCTTTGCGAGCTAAGAGCGCCTAGCCGGCTAAGGTGCGTCTTAGGCGGCTAGAAGCCGAAGCGAGGTGCCAGAAAACGCGGAGCTGCTGTGCACCCTGCATTTCACATCCAAACTGCACCGGCAGGCATAGCAGCATGCAGGCTCATCTCCAAAGGATGTTTCTCGCTGCTACGATGTTCTGGCAGCACCGGGACACGGGGACAATGTGCAGAGAGAGAGGGAGCGAGAGAGAGAGAAACAGTTTGCTCCAGCTTTGGACTTACAAAACTCGTGCAGTTGCAGCTCCCGGAGAAGGTAGCGTGCGTGGAGAATGTATTCTCCACGTAGCCTCTTCTGTTCGCATCTGTGCCAGACGGCAGAGAGCCGTCCGCTTCTTTCTCACGCTTTGCGAGCTAAAAACGCCTAGCCGGCGAAGGTGCGTCTTAGGCGGCTAGAAGCCGAAGCGAGGTGCCGGAGAACGCGGAGCTGCTGTGCACCCTGCATTTCACATCCAAACTGCACCGGCAGGCATAGCAGCATGCAGGCTCATCTCCAAAGGATGTTTCTCGCTGCTACGATGTTCTGGCAGCACCGGGACACGGGGACAATGTGCAGAGAGAGAGGGAGCGAGAGAGAGAGAGAAACACTTTGCTCCAGCCTTAGACTTACAAAACTCGTGCAGTTGCAGCTCCCGGAGAAGGTAGCGTGCGTGGAGAATGTATTCTCCACGTAGCCTCTTCTGTTCGCATCTGTGCCGGACCGCAGAGAGCCTTCCGCTTCTTTCACGCGCTTTGCGAGCTAAGAGCGCCTAGCCGGCGAAGGTGCGTCTTAGGCGGCTAGAAGCCGAAGCGAGGTGCCGGAGAACGCGGAGCTGCTGTGCACCCTGCATTTCACATCCAAACTGCACCGGCATGCATAGCAGCATACAGGCTCATCTCCAAAGGATGTTTCTCGCTGCTACGATGTTCTGGCAGCACCGGGACACGGGGACAATGTGCAGAGAGAGAGGGAGCGAGAGAGAGAGAGAAACACTTTTCCCCAGCTTTAGACTTACAAAACTCGTGCAGTTGCAGCTCCCGGAGAAGGTAGCGTGCGTGGAGAATGTATTCTCCACGTAGCCTCTTCTGTTCCCATCTGTGCCGGACCGCAGAGAGCCGTCCGCTTCTTTCTCGCGCTTTGCGAGCTAAGAACGCCTAGCCGGCTAAGGTGCGTCTTAGGCGGCTAGAAGCCGAAGCGAGGTGCCGGAGGGCGCGGAGCTGCTGTGCACCCTGCATTTCACATCCAAACTGCACCGGCAGGCATAGCAGCATGCAGGCTCATCTCCAAAGGATGTTTCTCGCTGCTACGATGTTCTGGCAGCACCGGGACACGGGGACAATGTGCAGAGAGAGAGGGAGCGAGAGAGAGAGAAACACTTTGCTCCAGCTTTAGACTTACAAAACTCGTGCAGTTGCAGCTCCCGGAGAAGGTAGCGTGCGTGGAGAATGTATTCTCCACGTAGCCTCTTCTGTTCGCATCTGTGCCGGACCGCAGAGAGCCGTCCGCTTCTTTCTCGCGCTTTGCGAGCTAAGAGCGCCTAGCCGGCGAAGGTGCGTCTTAGGCGGCTAGAAGCCGAAGCGAGGTGCCGGAGAATGCTAAGCTGCTGTGCACCCTGCATTTCACATCCAAACTGCACCGGCAGGCATAGCAGCATGCAGGCTCATCTCCAAAGGATGTTTCTCGCTGCTACGATGTTCTGGCAGCACCGGGACACGGGGACAATGTGCAGAGAGAGAGGGAGCGAGAGAGAGAGAGAAACACTTTTCCCCAGCTTTAGTCTTACAAAACTCGTGCAGTTGCAGCTCCCGGAGAAGGTAGCGTGCGTGGAGAATGTATTCTCCACGTAGCCTCTTCTGTTCGCATCTGTGCCGGACCGCAGAGAGCCGTCCGCTTCTTTCTCGCGCTTTGCGAGCTAAGAGCGCCTAGCCGGCTAAGGTGCGTCTTAGGCGGCTGCAAGCCGAAGCGAGGTGCCGGAGAACGCGGAGCTGCTGTGCACCCTGCATTTCACATCCAAACTGCACCGGCAGGCATAGCAGCATGCAGGCTCATCTCCAAAGGATGTTTCTCGCTGCTACGATGTTCTGGCAACACCGGGACACGGGGACAATGTGCAGAGAGAGAGGGAGCGAGAGAGAGAGAGAAACACTTTGCTCCAGCTTTAGACTTACAAAACTCGTGCAAGTTCAGCTCCCGGAGAAGGTAGCGTGCGTGGAGAATGTATTCTCCACGTAGCCTCTTCTGTTCGCATCTGTGCCGGACCGCAGAGAGCCGTCCGCTTCTTTCTCGCGCTTTGCGAGCTAAGAGCGCCTAGCCGGCGAAGGTGCGTCTTAGGCGGCTAGAAGCCGAAGCGAGGTGCCGGAGAACGCGGAGCTGCTGTGCACCCTGCATTTCACATCCAAACTGCACCGGCAGGCATAGCAGCATGCAGGCTCATCTCCAAAGGATGTTTCTCGCTGCTACGATGTTCTGGCAGCACCGGGACACGGGGACAATGTGCAGAGAGAGAGGGAGCGAGAGAGAGAGAGAAACACTTTGCTCCAGCTTTAGACTTACAAAACTCGTGCAAGTTCAGCTCCCGGAGAAGGTAGCGTGCGTGGAGAATGTATTCTCCACGTAGCCTCTTCTGTTCGCATCTGTGCCGGACCGCAGAGAGCCGTCCGCTTCTTTCTCGCGCTTTGCGAGCTAAGAGCGCCTAGCCGGCGAAGGTGCGTCTTAGGTGGCTAGAAGCCGAAGCGAGGTGCCGGAGAACGCGGAGCTGCTGTGCACCCTGCATTTCACATCCAAACTGCACCGGCAGGCATAGCAGCATGCAGGCTCATCTCCAAAGGATGTTTCTCGCTGCTACGATGTTCTGGCAGCACCGGGACACGGGGACAATGTGCAGAGAGAGAGGGAGCGAGAGAGAGAGAGAAACACTTTGCTCCAGCTTTAGACTTACAAAACTCGTGCAGTTGCAGCTCCCGGAGAAGGTAGCGTGCGTGGAGAATGTATTCTCCACGTAGCCTCTTCTGTTCGCATCTGTGCCGGACCGCAGAGAGCCGTCCGCTTCTTTCTCGCGCTTTGCGAGCTAAGAGCGCCTAGCCGGCGAAGGTGCGTCTTAGGCGGCTGCAAACCGAAGCGAGGTGCCGGAGAACGCGGAGCTGCTGTGCACCCTGCATTTCACATTCAAACTGCACCGGCAGGCCTAGCAGCATGCAGGCTCATCTCCAAAGGATGTTTCTCGCTGCTACGATGTTCTGGCAGCACCGGGACACGGGGACAATGTGCAGAGAGAGAGGGAGCGAGAGAGAGAGAAACACTTTGCTCCCGCTTTAGACTTACAAAACTCGTGCAGTTGCAGCTCCCGGAGAAGGTAGCGTGCGTGGAGAATGTATTCTCCACGTAGCCTCTTCTGTTCGCATCTGTGCCGGACCGCAGAGAGCCGTCCGCTTCTTTCTCGCGCTTTGCGAGCTAAGAGCGCCTAGCCGGCGAAGGTGCGTCTTAGGCGGCTAGAAGCCGAAGCGAGGTGCCGGAGAACGCGGAGCTGCTGTGCACCCTGCATTTCACATCCAAACTGCACCGGCAGGCCTAGCAGCATGCAGGCTCATCTCCAAAGGATGTTTCTCGCTGCTACGATGTTCTGGCAGCACCGGGACACGGGGACAATGTGCAGAGAGAGAGGGAGCGAGAGAGAGAGAGAAACACTTTTCCCCAGCTTTAGTCTTACAAAACTCGTGCAGTTGCAGCTCCCGGAGAAGGTAGCGTGCGTGGAGAATGTATTCTCCACGTAGCCTCTTCTGTTCGCATCTGTGCCGGACCGCAGAGAGCCGTCCGCTTCTTTCTCGCGCTTTGCGAGCTAAGAGCGCCTAGCCGGCTAAGGTGCGTCTTAGGCGGCTGCAAGCCGAAGCGAGGTGCCGGAGAACGCGGAGCTGCTGTGCACCCTGCATTTCACATCCAAACTGCACCGGCAGGCATAGCAGCATGCAGGCTCATCTCCAAAGGATGTTTCTCGCTGCTACGATGTTCTGGCAACACCGGGACACGGGGACAATGTGCAGAGAGAGAGGGAGCGAGAGAGAGAGAGAAACACTTTGCTCCAGCTTTAGACTTACAAAACTCGTGCAAGTTCAGCTCCCGGAGAAGGTAGCGTGCGTGGAGAATGTATTCTCCACGTAGCCTCTTCTGTTCGCATCTGTGCCGGACCGCAGAGAGCCGTCCGCTTCTTTCTCGCGCTTTGCGAGCTAAGAGCGCCTAGCCGGCGAAGGTGCGTCTTAGGCGGCTAGAAGCCGAAGCGAGGTGCCGGAGAACGCGGAGCTGCTGTGCACCCTGCATTTCACATCCAAACTGCACCGGCAGGCATAGCAGCATGCAGGCTCATCTCCAAAGGATGTTTCTCGCTGCTACGATGTTCTGGCAGCACCGGGACACGGGGACAATGTGCAGAGAGAGAGGGAGCGAGAGAGAGAGAGAAACACTTTGCTCCAGCTTTAGACTTACAAAACTCGTGCAAGTTCAGCTCCCGGAGAAGGTAGCGTGCGTGGAGAATGTATTCTCCACGTAGCCTCTTCTGTTCGCATCTGTGCCGGACCGCAGAGAGCCGTCCGCTTCTTTCTCGCGCTTTGCGAGCTAAGAGCGCCTAGCCGGCGAAGGTGCGTCTTAGGCGGCTAGAAGCCGAAGCGAGGTGCCGGAGAACGCGGAGCTGCTGTGCACCCTGCATTTCACATCCAAACTGCACCGGCAGGCATAGCAGCATGCAGGCTCATCTCCAAAGGATGTTTCTCGCTGCTACGATGTTCTGGTAGCACCGGGACACGGGGACAATGTGCAGAGAGAGAGGGAGCGAGAGAGAGAGAGAAACACTTTGCTCCAGCTTTAGACTTACAAAACTCGTGCAGTTGCAGCTCCCGGAGAAGGTAGCGTGCGTGGAGAATGTATTCTCCACGTAGCCTCTTCTGTTCGCATCTGTGCCGGACCGCAGAGAGCCGTCCGCTTCTTTCTCGCGCTTTGCGAGCTAAGAGCGCCTAGCCGGCGAAGGTGCGTCTTAGGCGGCTGCAAACCGAAGCGAGGTGCCGGAGAACGCGGAGCTGCTGTGCACCCTGCATTTCACATCCAAACTGCACCGGCAGGCCTAGCAGCATGCAGGCTCATCTCCAAAGGATGTTTCTCGCTGCTACGATGTTCTGGCAGCACCGGGACACGGGGACAATGTGCAGAGAGAGAGGGAGCGAGAGAGAGAGAAACACTTTGCTCCCGCTTTAGACTTACAAAACTCGTGCAGTTGCAGCTCCCGGAGAAGGTAGCGTGCGTGGAGAATGTATTCTCCACGTAGCCTCTTCTGTTCGCATCTGTGCCGGACCGCAGAGAGCCGTCCGCTTCTTTCTCGCGCTTTGCGAGCTAAGAGCGCCTAGCCGGCTAAGGTGCGTCTTAGGCGGCTAGAAGCCGAAGCGAGGTGCCAGAAAACGCGGAGCTGCTGTGCACCCTGCATTTCACATCCAAACTGCACCGGCAGGCATAGCAGCATGCAGGCTCATCTCCAAAGGATGTTTCTCGCTGCTACGATGTTCTGGCAGCACCGGGACACGGGGACAATGTGCAGAGAGAGAGGGAGCGAGAGAGAGAGAAACACTTTGCTCCCGCTTTAGACTTACAAAACTCGTGCAGTTGCAGCTCCCGGAGAAGGTAGCGTGCGTGGAGAATGTATTCTCCACGTAGCCTCTTCTGTTCGCATCTGTGCCGGACCGCAGAGAGCCGTCCGCTTCTTTCTCGCGCTTTGCGAGCTAAGAGCGCCTAGCCGGCGAAGGTGCGTCTTAGGCGGCTAGAAGCCGAAGCGAGGTGCCGGAGAACGCGGAGCTGCTGTGCACCCTGCATTTCACATCCAAACTGCACCGGCAGGCCTAGCAGCATGCAGGCTCATCTCCAATGGATGTTTCTCGCTGCTACGATGTTCTGGCAGCACCGGGACACGGGGACAATGTGCAGAGAGAGAGGGAGCGAGAGAGAGAGAGAAACACTTTGCTCCAGCTTTAGACTTACAAAACTCGTGCAAGTTCAGCTCCCGGAGAAGGTAGCGTGCGTGGAGAATGTATTCTCCACGTAGCCTCTTCTGTTCGCATCTGTGCCGGACCGCAGAGAGCCGTCCGCTTCTTTCTCGCGCTTTGCGAGCTAAGAGAGCCTAGCCGGCTAAGGTGCGTCTTAGGCGGCTAGAAGCTGAAGCGAGGTGCCGGAGGGCGCAGAGCTGCTGTGCACCCTGCATTTCACATCCAAACTGCACCGGCAGGCATAGCAGCATGCAGGCTCATCTCCAAAGGATGTTTCTCGCTGCTACGATGTTCTGGCAGCACCGGGACACGGGGACAATGTGCAGAGAGAGAGGGAGCGAGAGAGAGAGAAACACTTTGCTCCCGCTTTAGACTTTCAAAACTCGTGCAGTTGCAGCTCCCGGAGAAGGTAGCGTGCGTGGAGAATGTATTCTCCACGTAGCCTCTTCTGTTCGCATCTGTGCCGGACCGCAGAGAGCCGTCCGCTTCTTTCTCGCGCTTTGCGAGCTAAGAGAGCCTAGCCGGCTAAGGTGCGTCTTAGGCGGCTAGAAGCCGAAGCGAGGTGCCGGAGAACGCGGAGCTGCTGTGCACCCTGCATTTCACATCCAAACTGCACCGGCAGGCATAGCAGCATGCAGGCTCATCTCCAAAGGATGTTTCTCGCTGCTACGATGTTCTGGCAGCACCGGGACACGGGGACAATGTGCAGAGAGAGAGGGAGCGAGAGAGAGAGAGAAACACTTTGCTCCAGCTTTAGACTTTCAAAACTCGTGCAAGTTCAGCTCCCGGAGAAGGTAGCGTGCGTGGAGAATGTATTCTCCACGTAGCCTCTTCTGTTCGCATCTGTGCCGGACCACAGAGAGCCGTCCGCTTCTTTCTCGCGCTTTGCGAGCTAAGAGAGCCTAGCCGGCTAAGGTGCGTCTTAGGCGGCTAGAAGCGGAAGCGAGGTGCCGGAGAACGCAGAGCTGCTGTGCACCCTGCATTTCACATCCAAACTGCACCGGCAGGCATAGCAGCATGCAGGCTCATCTCCAAAGGATGTTTCTCGCTGCTACGATGTTCTGGCAGCACCGGCACATGGGGACAATGTGCAGAGAGAGAGGGAGCGAGAGAGAGAGAGAAACACTTTTCCCCAGCTTTAGTCTTACAAAACTCGTGCGGTTACAGCTCCCGGAGAAGGTAGCGTGCGTGGAGAATGTATTCTCCACGTAGCCTCTTCTGTTCGCATCTGTGCCGGACCGCAGAGAGCCGTCCGCTTCTTTCTCGCGCTTTGCGAGCTAAGAGCGCCTAGCCGGCTAAGGTGCATCTTCGGTGGGTAGAAGCCGAAGCGAGGTGCCGGAGGGCGCGGAGCTGCTGTGCACCCTGCATTTCACATCCAAACTGCACCGGCAGGCATAGCAGCATGCAGGCTCATCTCCAAAGGATGTTTCTCGCTGCTACGATGTTCTGGCAGCACCGGGACACGGGGACAATGTGCAGAGAGAGAGGGAGCGAGAGAGAGAGAGAAACACTTTGCTCCAGCTTTAGACTTACAAAACTCGTGCAGTTGCAGCTCCCGGAGAAGGTAGCGTGCGTGGAGAATGTATTCTCCATGTAGCCTCTTCTGTTCGCATCTGTGCCGGACCGCAGAGAGCCGTCCGCTTCTTTCTCGCGCTTTGCGAGCTAAGAGCGCCTAGCCGGCGAAGGTGCGTCTTAGGCGGCTAGAAGCCGAAGCGAGGTGCCGGAGAATGCTAAGCTGCTGTGCACCCTGCATTTCACATCCAAACTGCACCGGCAGGCATAGCAGCATGCAGGCTCATCTCCAATGGATGTTTCTCGCTGCTACGATGTTCTGGCAGCACCGGGACACGGGGACAATGTGCAGAGAGAGAGGGAGGGAGAGAGAGAGAGAGACACTTTGCTCCAGCTTTAGACTTACAAAACTCGTGCAAGTTCAGCTCCCGGAGAAGGTAGCGTGCGTGGAGAATGTATTCTCCACGTAGCCTCTTCTGTTCGCATCTGTGCCGGACCGCAGAGAGCCGTCCGCTTCTTTCTCGCGCTTTACGAGCTAAGAGCGCCTAGCCGGCGAAGGTGCGTCTTAGGCGGCTGCAAACCGAAGCGAGGTGCCGGAGAACGCGGAGCTGCTGTGCACCCTGCATTTCACATCCAAACTGCACCGGCAGGCCTAGCAGCATGCAGGCTCATCTCCAAAGGATGTTTCTCGCTGCTACGATGTTCTGGCAGCACCGGGACACGGGGACAATGTGCAGAGAGAGAGGGAGCGAGAGAGAGAGAAACACTTTGCTCCCGCTTTAGACTTACAAAACTCGTGCAGTTGCAGCTCCCGGAGAAGGTAGCGTGCGTGGAGAATGTATTCTCCACGTAGCCTCTTCTGTTCGCATCTGTGCCGGACCGCAGAGAGCCGTCCGCTTCTTTCTCGCGCTTTGCGAGCTAAGAGCGCCTAGCCGGCTAAGGTGCGTCTTAGGCGGCTAGAAGCCGAAGCGAGGTGCCAGAAAACGCGGAGCTGCTGTGCACCCTGCATTTCACATCCAAACTGCACCGGCAGGCATAGCAGCATGCAGGCTCATCTCCAAAGGATGTTTCTCGCTGCTACGATGTTCTGGCAGCACCGGGACACGGGGACAATGTGCAGAGAGAGAGGGAGCGAGAGAGAGAGAAACACTTTGCTCCCGCTTTAGACTTACAAAACTCGTGCAGTTGCAGCTCCCGGAGAAGGTAGCGTGCGTGGAGAATGTATTCTCCACGTAGCCTCTTCTGTTCGCATCTGTGCCGGACCGCAGAGAGCCGTCCGCTTCTTTCTCGCGCTTTGCGAGCTAAGAGCGCCTAGCCGGCTAAGGTGCATCTTCGGTGGGTAGAAGCTGAAGCGAGGTGCCGGAGGGCGCGGAGCTGCTGTGCACCCTGCATTTCACATCCAAACTGCACCGGCAGGCATAGCAGCATGCAGGCTCATCTCCAAAGGATGTTTCTCGCTGCTACGATGTTCTGGCAGCACCGGGACACGGAGACAATGTGCAGAGAGAGAGGGAGCGAGAGAGAGAGAAACAGTTTACTCCAGCTTTGGACTTACAAAACTCGTGCAAGTTCAGCTCCCGGAGAAGGTAGCGTGCGTGGAGAATGTATTCTCCACGTAGCCTCTTCTGTTCGCATCTGTGCCAGACCGCAGAGAGCCGTCCACTTCTTTCTCACGCTTTGCGAGCTAAAAACGCCTAGCCGGCTAAGGTGCATCTTAGGCGGCTAGAAGCCGAAGCGAGGTGCCGGAGAACGCGGAGCTGCTGTGCACCCTGCATTTCACATCCAAACTGCACCGGCAGGCATAGCAGCATGCAGGCTCATCTCCAAAGGATGTTTCTCGCTGCTACGATGTTCTGGCAGCACCGGGACACGGAGACAATGTGCAGAGAGAGAGGGAGCGAGAGAGAGAGAAACACTTTTCCCCAGCTTTGGACTTACAAAACTCGTGCAGTTGCAGCTCCCGGAGAAGGTAGCGTGCGTGGAGAATGTATTCTCCACGTAGCCTCTTCTGTTCGCATCTGTGCCGGACCGCAGAGAGCCGTCCGCTTCTTTCTCGCGCTTTGCGAGCTAAGAACGCCTAGCCGGCTAAGGTGCGTCTTAGGCGGCTAGAAGCCGAAGCGAGGTGCCGGAGGGCGCGGAGCTGCTGTGCACCCTGCATTTCACATCCAAACTGCACCGGCAGGCATAGCAGCATGCAGGCTCATCTCCAAAGGATGTTTCTCGCTGCTACGATGTTCTGGCAGCACCGGGACACGGGGACAATGTGCAGAGAGAGAGGGAGCGAGAGAGAGAGAGAAACACTTTTCCCCAGCTTTAGTATTACAAAACTCGTGCAGTTGCAGCTCCCGGAGAAGGTAGCGTGCGTGGAGAATGTATTCTCCACGTAGCCTCTTCTGTTCGCATCTGTGCCGGACCGCAGAGAGCCGTCCGCTTCTTTCTCGCGCTTTGCGAGCTAAGAGCGCCTAGCCGGCTAAGGTGCGTCTTAGGCGGCTGCAAGCCGAAGCGAGGTGCCGGAGAACGCGGAGCTGCTGTGCACCCTGCATTTCACATCCAAACTGCACCGGCAGGCATAGCAGCATGCAGGCTCATCTCCAAAGGATGTTTCTCGCTGCTACGATGTTCTGGCAACACCGGGACACGGGGACAATGTGCAGAGAGAGAGGGAGCGAGAGAGAGAGAGAAACACTTTGCTCCAGCTTTAGACTTACAAAACTCGTGCAAGTTCAGCTCCCGGAGAAGGTAGCGTGTGTGGAGAATGTATTCTCCACGTAGCCTCTTCTGTTCGCATCTGTGCCGGACCGCAGAGAGCCGTCCGCTTCTTTCTCGCGCTTTGCGAGCTAAGAGCGCCTAGCCGGCGAAGGTGCGTCTTTGGCGGCTAGAAGCCAAAGCGAGGTGCCGGAGAACGCGGAGCTGCTGTGCACCCTGCATTTCACATCCAAACTGCACCGGCAGGCATAGCAGCATGCAGGCTCATCTCCAAAGGATGTTTCTCGCTGCTACGATGTTCTGGCAGCACCGGGACACGGGGACAATGTGCAGAGAGAGAGGGAGCGAGAGAGAGAGAAACACTTTGCTCCAGCTTTAGACTTACAAAACTCGTGCAAGTTCAGCTCCCGGAGAAGGTAGCGTGCGTGGAGAATGTTTTCGCCACGTAGCCTCTTCTGTTCGCATCTGTGCCGGACCGCAGAGAGCCGTCCGCTTCTTTCTCACGCTTTGCGAGCTAAAAACGCCTAGCCGGCGAAGGTGCGTCTTAGGCGGCTAGAAGCCGAAGCGAGGTGCCGGAGAACGCGGAGCTGCTGTGCACCCTGCATTTCACATCCAAACTGCACCGGCAGGCATAGCAGCATGCAGGCTCATCTCCAAAGGATGTTTCTCGCTGCTACGATGTTCTGGCAGCACCGGGACACGGGGACAATGTGCAGAGAGAGAGGGAGCGAGAGAGAGAGAGAAACACTTTGCTCCAGCTTTAGACTTACAAAACTCGTGCAGTTGCAGCTCCCGGAGAAGGTAGCGTGCGTGGAGAATGTATTCTCCACGTAGCCTCTTCTGTTCGCATCTGTGCCGGACTGCAGAGAGCCGTCCGCTTCTTTCACGCGCTTTGCGAGCTAAGAGCACCTAGCCGGTGAAGGTGCGTCTTAGGCGGCTAGAAGCCGAAGCGAGGTGCCGGAGAACGCGGAGCTGCTGTGCACCCTGCATTTCACATCCAAACTGCACCGGCAGGCATAGCAGCATGCAGGCTCATCTCCAAAGGATGTTTCTCGCTGCTACGATGTTCTGGCAGCACCGGGACACGGGGACAATGTGCAGAGAGAGAGGGAGCGAGAGAGAGAGAGAAACACTTTGCTCCAGCTTTAGACTTACAAAACTCGTGCAGTTGCAGCTCCCGGAGAAGGTAGCGTGCGTGGAGAATGTTTTCTCCACGTAGCCTCTTCTGTTCGCATCTGTGCCGGACCGCAGAGAGCCGTCCGCTTCTTTCTCACGCTTTGCGAGCTAAAAACGCCTAGCCGGCTAAGGTGCGTCTTAGGCGGCTAGAAGCCGAAGCGAGGTGCTGGAGAACGCGGAGCTGCTGTGCACCCTGCATTTCACATCCAAACTGCACCGGCATGCATAGCAGCATGCAGGCTCATCTCCAAAGGATGTTTCTCGCTGCTACGATGTTCTGGCAGCACCGGGACACGGGGACAATGTGCAGAGAGAGAGGGAGCGAGAGAGAGAGAGAAACACTTTTCCCCAGCTTTAGACTTACAAAACTCGTGCAGTTGCAGCTCCCGGAGAAGGTAGCGTGCGTGGAGAATGTATTCTCCACGTAGCCTCTTCTGTTCGCATCTGTGCCGGACCGCAGAGAGCCGTCCGCTTCTTTCTCGCGCTTTGCGAGCTTAGAGCGCCTAGCCGGCGAAGGTGCGTCTTAGGCGGCTAGAAGCCAAAGCGAGGTGCCGGAGAACGCGGAGCTGCTGTGCACCCTGCATTTCACATCCAAACTGCACCGGCAGGCATAGCAGCATGCAGGCTCATCTCCAAAGGATGTTTCTCGCTGCTACGATGTTCTGGCAGCACCGGGACACGAGGACAATGTGCAGAGAGAGAGGGAGCGAGAGAGAGAGAGAAACACTTTGCTCCAGCTTTAGACTTACAAAACTCGTGCAGTTGCAGCTCCCAGAGAAGGTAGCGTGCGTGGAGAATGTATTCTCCACGTAACCTCTTCTGTTCGCATCTGTGCCGGACCGCAGAGAGCCGTCCGCTTCTTTCTCGCGCTTTGCGAGCTAAGAGAGCCTAGCCGGCGAAGGTGCTTCTTAGGCGGCTAGAAGCCGAAGCGAGGTGCCGGAGAACGCAGAGCTGCTGTGCACCCTGCATTTCACATCCAAACTGCACCGGCAGGCATAGCAGCATGCAGGCTCATCTCCAAAGGATGTTTCTCGCTGCTACGATGTTCTGGCAGCACCGGGACACGGGGACAATGTGCAGAGAGAGAGGGAGCGAGAGAGAGAGAGAAACACTTTGCTCCAGCTTTAGACTTACAAAACTCGTGCAAGTTCAGCTCCCGGAGAAGGTAGCGTGCGTGGAGAATGTATTCTCCACGTAGCCTCTTCTGTTCGCATCTGTGCCGGACCGCAGAGAGCCATCCGCTTCTTTCTCACGCTTTGCGAGCTAAGAGCGCCTAGCCGGCGAAGGTGCGTCTTAGGCGGCTAGAAGCCGAAGCGAGGTGCCGGAGAACGCGGAGCTGCTGTGCACCCTGCATTTCACATCCAAACTGCACCGGCAGGCATAGCAGCATGCAGGCTCATCTCCAAAGGATGTTTCTCGCTGCTACGATGTTCTGGCAGCACCGGGACGCAGGGACAATGTGCAGAGAGAGAGGGAGCGTGAGAGAGAGAGAAACACTTTGCTCCAGCTTTAGACTTACAAAACTCGTGCAAATTGCAGCTCCCGGAGAAGGTAGCGTGCGTGGAGAATGTATTCTCCACGTAGCCTCTTCTGTTCGCATCTGTGCCGGACCGCAGAGAGCCGTCCGCTTCTTTCTCGCGCTTTGCGAGCTAAGAGCGCCTAGCCGGCTAAGGTGCGTCTTAGGCGGCTGCAAGCCGAAGCGAGGTGCCGGAGAACGCGGAGCTGCTGTGCACCCTGCATTTCACATCCAAACTGCACCGGCAGGCATAGCAGCATGCAGGCTCATCTCCAAAGGATGTTTCTCGCTGCTACGATGTTCTGGCAGCACCGGGACACGGGGACAATGTGCAGAGAGAGAGGGAGCGAGAGAGAGAGAGAAACACTTTGCTCCAGCTTTAGACTTACAAAACTCGTGCAAGTTCAGCTCCCGGAGAAGGTAGCCTGCGTGGAGAATGTATTCTCCACGTAGCCTCTTCTGTTCGCATCTGTGCCGGACCGCAGAGAGCCGTCCGCTTCTTTCTCGCGCTTTGCGAGCTAAGAGCGCCTAGCCGGCTAAGGTGCGTCTTAGGCGGCTAGAAGCCGAAGCGAGGTGCCGGAGAACGCGGAGCTGCTGTGCACCCTGCATTTCACATCCAAACTGCACCGGCAGGCATAGCAGCATGCAGGCTCATCTCCAAAGGATGTTTCTCGCTGCTACGATGTTCTGGCAGCACCGGGACACGGGGACAATGTGCAGAGAGAGAGGGAGCGAGAGAGAGAGAGAAACACTTTTCCCCAGCTTTAGACTTAGAAAACTCGTGCAAGTTCAGCTCCCGGAGAAGGTAGCATGCGTGGAGAATGTATTCTGCACGTAGCCTCTTCTGTTCGCATCTGTGCCGGACCGCAGAGAGCCGTCCGCTTCTTTCTCGCGCTTTGCGAGCTAAGAGCGCCTAGCCGGCTAAGGTGCGTCTTAGGCGGCTAGAAGCCGAAGCGAGGTGCCGGAGAACGCGGAGCTGCTGTGCACCCTGCATTTCACATCCAAACTGCACCGGCAGGCATAGCAGCATGCAGGCTCATCTCCAAAGGATGTTTCTCGCTGCTACGATGTTCTGGCAGCACCGGGACACGGGGACAATGTGCAGAGAGAGAGGGAGCGAGAGAGAGAGAGAAACACTTTGCTCCAGCTTTAGACTTACAAAACTCGTGCAGTTGCAGCTCCCGGAGAAGGTAGCGTGCGTGGAGAATGTATTCTCCACGTAGCCTCTTCTGTTCGCATCTGTGCCGGACCGCAGAGAGCCGTCCGCTTCTTTCTCGCGCTTTGCGAGCTAAGAGAGCCTAGCCGGCTAAGGTGCGTCTTAGGCGGCTAGAAGCTGAAGCGAGGTGCCGGAGAACGCAGAGCTGCTGTGCACCCTGCATTTCACATCCAAACTGCACCGGCAGGCATAGCAGCATGCAGGCTCATCTCCAATGGATGTTTCTCGCTGCTACGATGTTCTGGCAGCACCGGGACACGGGGACAATGTGCAGAGAGAGAGGGAGCGAGAGAGAGAGAGAAACACTTTGCTCCAGCTTTAGACTTACAATACTCGTGCAGTTGCAGCTCCCGGAGAAGGTAGCGTGCGTGGAGAATGTATTCTCCACGTAGCCTCTTCTGTTCGCATCTGTGCCGGACCGCAGAGAGCCGTCCGCTTCTTTCTCGCGCTTTGCGAGCTAAGAGCGCCTAGCCGGCGAAGGTGCGTCTTAGGCGGCTAGAAGCTGAAGCGAGGTGCCGGAGAACGCAGAGCTGCTGTGCACCCTGCATTTCACATCCAAACTGCACCGGCAGGCATAGCAGCATGCAGGCTCATCTCCAATGGATGTTTCTCGCTGCTACGATGTTCTGGCAGCACCGGGACACGGGGACAATGTGCAGAGAGAGAGGGAGCGAGAGAGAGAGAGAAACACTTTTCCCCAGCTTTAGTCTTACAAAACTCGTGCAGTTGCAGCTCCCGGAGAAGGTAGCGTGCGTGGAGAATGTATTCTCCACGTAGCCTCTTCTGTTCACATCTGTGCCGGACCGCAGAGAGCCGTCCGCTTCTTTCTCGCGCTTTGCGAGCTAAGAGCGCCTAGCCGGCTAAGGTGCGTCTTAGGCGCCTAGAAGCCGAAGCGAGGTGCCGGAGAACACGGAGCTGCTGTGCACCCTGCATTTCACATCCAAACTGCACCGGCAGGCATAGCAGCATGCAGGCTCATCTCCAAAGGATGTTTCTCGCTGCTACGATGTTCTGGCAGCACCGGGACACGGGGACAATGTGCAGAGAGAGAGGGAGCGAGAGAGAGAGAAACACTTTGCTCCAGCTTTAGACTTACAAAACTCGTGCAAGTTCATCTCCCGGAGAAGGTAGCGTGCGTGGAGAATGTATTCTACACGTAGCCTCTTCTGTTCGCATCTGTGCCGGACCGCAGAGAGCCATCCGCTTCTTTCTCACGCTTTGCGAGCTAAGAACGCCTAGCCGGCGAAGGTGCGTCTTAGGCGGCTAGAAGCCGAAGCGAGGTGCCGGAGAACGCGGAGCTGCTGTGCACCCTGCATTTCACATCCAAACTGCACCGGCAGGCATAGCAGCATGCAGGCTCATCTCCAAAGGATGTTTCTCGCTGCTACGATGTTCTGGCAGCACCGGGACACGAGGACAATGTGCAGAGAGAGAGGGAGCGAGAGAGAGAGAGAAACACTTTGCTCCAGCTTTAGACTTACAAAACTCGTGCAGTTGCAGCTCCCAGAGAAGGTAGCGTGCGTGGAGAATGTATTCTCCACGTAGCCTCTTCTGTTCGCATCTGTGCCGGACCGCAGAGAGCCGTCCGCTTCTTTCTCGCGCTTTGCGAGCTAAGAGAGCCTAGCCGGCTAAGGTGCGTCTTAGGCGGCTAGAAGCCGAAGCGAGGTGCCGGAGAACGCGGAGCTGCTGTGCACCCTGCATTTCACATCCAAACTGCACCGGCAGGCATAGCAGCATGCAGGCTCATCTCCAAAGGATGTTTCTCGCTGCTACAATGTTCTGGCAGCACCGGGACACGGGGACAATGTGCAGAGAGAGAGGGAGCGAGAGAGAGAGAGAAACACTTTGCTCCAGCTTTAGACTTACAAAACTCGTGCAAGTTCAGCTCCCGGAGAAGGTAGCGTGCGTGGAGAATGTATTCTCCACGTAGCCTCTTCTGTTCGCATCTGTGCCGGACCGCAGAGAGCCGTCCGCTTCTTTCTCGCGCTTTGCGAGCTAAGAGCGCCTAGCCGGCGAAGGTGCGTCTTAGGCGGCTGCAAGCCGAAGCGAGGTGCCGGAGAACGCGGAGCTGCTGTGCACCCTGCATTTCACATCCAAACTGCACCGGCAGGCATAGCAGCATGCAGGCTCATCTCCAAAGGATGTTTCTCGCTGCTACGATGTTCTGGCAGCACCGGGACACGGGGACAATGTGCAGAGAGAGAGGGAGCGAGAGAGAGAGAGAAACACTTTGCTCCAGCTTTAGACTTACAAAACTCATGCAGTTGCAGCTCCCGGAGAAGGTAGCGTGCGTGGAGAATGTATTCTCCACGTAGCCTCTTCTGTTCGCATCTGTGCCGGACCGCAGAGAGCCGTCCGCTTCTTTCTCGCGCTTTGCGAGCTAAGAGCGCCTAGCCGGCTAAGGTGCGTCTTAGGCGGCTAGAAGCCGAAGCGAGGTGCCGGAGAACGCGGAGCTGCTGTGCACCCTGCATTTCACATCCAAACTGCACCGGCAGGCATAGCAGCATGCAGGCTCATCTCCAAAGGATGTTTCTCGCTGCTACGATGTTCTGGCAGCACCGGGACACGGGGACAATGTGCAGAGAGAGAGGGAGCGAGAGAGAGAGAGAAACACTTTTCCCCAGCTTTAGACTTAGAAAACTCGTGCAAGTTCAGCTCCCGGAGAAGGTAGCGTGCGTGGAGAATGTATTCTCCACGTAGCCTCTTCTGTTCGCATCTGTGCCGGACCGCAGAGAGCCGTCCGCTTCTTTCTCGCGCTTTGCGAGCTAAGAGCGCCTAGCCGGCGAAGGTGCGTCTTAGGCGGCTAGAAGCCGAAGCGAGGTGCCGGAGAACGCGGAGCTGCTGTGCACCCTGCATTTCACATCCAAACTGCACCGGCAGGCATAGCAGCATGCAGGCTCATCTCCAAAGGATGTTTCTCGCTGCTACGATGTTCTGGCAGCACCGGGACACGGGGACAATGTGCAGAGAGAGAGGGGAGCGAGAGAGAGAGAGAAACACTTTGCTCCAGCTTAGACTTACAAAACTCGTGCAAGTTCAGCTCCCGGAGAAGGTAGCGTGCGTGGAGAATGTATTCTCCACGTAGCCTCTTCTGTTCGCATCTGTGCCGGACCGCAGAGAGCCGTCCGCTTCTTTCTCGCGCTTTGCGAGCTAAGAGCGCCTAGCCGGCTAAGGTGCGTCTTAGGCGGCTAGAAGCCGAAGCGAGGTGCCGTAGAATGCTAAGCTGCTGTGCACCCTGCATTTCACATCCAAACTGCACCGGCAGGCATAGCAGCATGCAGGCTCATCTCCAAAGGATGTTTCTCGCTGCTACGATGTTCTGGCAGCACCGGGACACGGGGACAATGTGCAGAGAGAGGGAGCGAGAGAGAGAGAGAAACACTTTGCTCAGCTTTAGACTTACAAAACTCGTGCAAGTTCAGCTCCCGGAGAAGGTAGCATGAGTGGAGAATGTATTCTCCACGTAGCCTCTTCTGTTCGCATCTGTGCCGGACCGCAGAGAGCCGTCCGCTTCTTTCTCGCGCTTTGCGAGCTAAGAGCGCCTAGCCGGCGAAGGTGCGTCTTAGGCGGCTAGAAGCCGAAGCGAGGTGCCGGAGAACGCGGAGCTGCTGTGCACCCTGCATTTCACATCCAAACTGCACCGGCAGGCATAGCAGCATGCAGGCTCATCTCCAAAGGATGTTTCTCGCTGCTACGATGTTCTGGCAGCACCGGGACACGGGGACAATGTGCAGAGAGAGAGGGAGCGAGAGAGAGAGAGAAACACTTTTCCCCAGCTTTAGACTTACAAAACTCGTGCAAGTTCAGCTCCCGGAGAAGGTAGCATGCGTGGAGAATGTATTCTGCACGTAGCCTCTTCTGTTCGCATCTGTGCCGGACCGCAGAGAGCCGTCCGCTTCTTTCTCGCGCTTTGCGAGCTAAGAGCGCCTAGCCGGCGAAGGTGCGTCTTAGGCGGCTAGAAGCTGAAGCGAGGTGCCGGAGAACGCGGAGCTGCTGTGCACCCTGCATTTCACATCCAAACTGCACCGGCAGGCATAGCAGCATGCAGGCTCATCTCCAAAGGATGTTTCTCGCTGCTACGATGTTCTGGCAGCACCGGGACACGGGGACAATGTGCAGAGAGAGAGGGAGCGAGAGAGAGAGAGAAACACTTTGCTCCAGCTTTAGACTTACAAACTCGTGCAGTTGCAGCTCCCGGAGAAGGTAGCGTGGCGTGGAGAATGTATTCTCCACGTAGCCTCTTCTGTTCGCATCTGTGCCGGACCGCAGAGAGCCGTCCGCTTCTTTCTCGTCGCTTTGCGAGCTAAGAGAGCCTAGCCGGCTAAGGTGCGTCTTAGGCGGCTAGAAGCTGAAGCGAGGTGCCGGAGAACGCAGAGCTGCTGTGCACCCTGCATTTCACATCCAAACTGCACCGGCAGGCATAGCAGCATGCAGGCTCATCTCCAATGGATGTTTCTCGCTGCTACGATGTTCTGGCAGCACCGGGACACGGGGACAATGTGCAGAGAGAGAGGGAGCGAGAGAGAGAGAGAAACACTTTGCTCCAGCTTTAGACTTACAAAACTCGTGCAGTTGCAGCTCCCGGAGAAGGTAGCGTGCGTGGAGAATGTATTCTCCACGTAGCCTCTTCTGTTCGCATCTGGTGCCGGACCGCAGAGAGCCGTCCGCTTCTTTCTCGCGCTTTGCGAGCTAAGAGCGCCTAGCCGGCGAAGGTGCGTCTTAGGCGGCTAGAAGCTGAAGCGAGGTGCCGGAGAACGCAGAGCTGCTGTGCACCCTGCATTTCACATCCAAACTGCAACCGGCAGGCATAGCAGCATGCAGGCTCATCTCCAATGGATGTTTCTCGCTGCTACGATGTTCTGGCAGCACCGGGACACGGGGACAATGTGCAGAGAGAGAGGGAGCGAGAGGAGAGAGAGAAACACTTTTCCCCAGCTTTAGTCTTACAAAACTCGTGCAGTTGCAGCTCCCGGAGAAGGTAGCGTGCGTGGAGAATGTATTCTCCACTAGCCTCTTCTGTTCGCATCTGTGCCGGACCGCAGAGAGCCGTCCGCTTCTTTCTCGCGCTTTGCGAGCTAAGAGCGCCTAGCCGGCGAAGGTGCGTCTTAGGCGCCTAGAAGCCGAAGCGAGGTGCCGGAGAACACGGAGCTGCTGTGCACCCTGCATTTCACATCCAACTGCACCGGCAGGCATAGCAGCATGCAGGCTCATCTCCAAAGGATGTTTCTCGCTGCTACGTTGTTCTGGCAGCACCGGGACACGGGGACAATGTGCAGAGAGAGAGGGAGCGAGAGAGAGAGAAACACTTTGCTCAGCTTTAGACTTACAAACTCGTGCAAGTTCATCTCCCGGAGAAGGTAGCGTGCGTGGAGAATGTATTCTACACGTAGCCTCTTCTGTTCGCATCTGTGCCGGACCGCAGAGAGCCATCCGCTTCTTTCTCACGCTTTGCGAGCTAAGAACGCCTAGCCGGCGAAGGTGCGTCTTAGGCGGCTAGAAGCCGAAGCGAGGTGCCGGAGAACGCGGAGCTGCTGTGCACCCTGCATTTCACATCCAAACTGCACCGGCAGGCATAGCAGCATGCAGGCTCATCTCCAAAGGATGTTTCTCGCTGCTACGATGTTCTGGCAGCACCGGGACACGAGGACAATGTGCAGAGAGAGAGGGAGCGAGAGAGAGAGAGAAACACTTTGCTCCAGCTTTAGACTTACAAAACTCGTGCAGTTGCAGCTCCCAGAGAAGGTAGCGTGCGTGGAGAATGTATTCTCCACGTAGCCTCTTCTGTCGCATCTGTGCCGGACCGCAGAGAGCCGTCCGCTTCTTTCTCGCGCTTTGCGAGCTAAGAGAGCCTAGCCGGTGAAGGTTGCGTCTTAGGCGGCTAGAAGCCGAAGCGAGGTGCCGGAGAACGCGGAGCTGCTGTGCACCCTGCATTTCACATCCAAACTGCACCGGCAGGCATAGCAGCATGCAGGCTCATCTCCAAAGGATGTTTCTCGCTGCTACAATGTTCTGGCAGCACCGGGACACGGGGACAATGTGCAGAGAGAGAGGGAGCGAGAGAGAGAGAGAAACACTTTGCTCCAGCTTTAGACTTACAAAACTCGTGCAAGTTCAGCTCCCGGAGAAGGTAGCGTGCGTGGAGAATGTATTCTCCACGTAGCCTCTTCTGTTCGCATCTGTGCCGGACCGCAGAGAGCCATCCGCTTCTTTCTCACGCTTTGCGAGCTAAGAACGCCTAGCCGGCTAAGGTGCGTCTTAGGCGGCTAGAAGCCGAAGCGAGGTGCCGGAGAACGCGGAGCTGCTGTGCACCCTGCATTTCACATCCAAACTGCACCGGCAGGCATAGCAGCATGCAGGCTCATCTCCAAAGGATGTTTCTCGCTGCTACGATGTTCTGGCAGCACCGGGACGCAGGGACAATGTGCAGAGAGGAGAGGGGAGCGAGAGAGAGAGAGAAACACTTTGCTCCAGCTTTAGACTTACAAAACTCGTGCAGTTGCAGCTCCCGGAGAAGGTAGCGTGCGGGGAGAATGTATTCTCCACGTAGCCTCCTTCTGTTCGCATCTGTGCCGGACCGCAGAGAGCCGTCCGCTTCTTTCTCGCGCTTTGCGAGCTAAGAGCGCCTAGCCGGCGAAGGTGCGTCTTAGGCGGCTGCAAGCCGAAGCGAGGTGCCGGAGAACGCGGAGCTGCTGTGCACCCTGCATTTCACATCCAAACTGCACCGGCAGCATAGCAGCATGCAGGCTCATCTCCAAGGATGTTTCTCGCTGCTACGATGTTCTGGCAGCACCGGGACATGGGGACAATGTGCAGAGAGAGAGGGAGCGAGAGAGAGAGAGAAACACTTTGCTCCTGCTTTAGACTTACAAAACTCATGCAGTTGCAGCTCCCGGAGAAGGTAGCGTGCGTGGAGAATGTATTCTCCACGTAGCCTCTTCTGTTCGCATCTGTGCCGGACCGCAGAGAGCCGTCCGCTTCTTTCTCGCGCTTTGCGAGCTAAGAGCGCCTAGCCGGCGAAGGTGCGTCTTAGGCGGTTAGAATGCCGAGCGAGGTGCCGGAGAACGCGGAGCTGCTGTGCACCCTGCATTTCACATCCAAACTGCACCGGCAGGCATAGCAGCATGCAGGCTCATCTCCAAAGGATGTTTCTCGCTGCTACGATGTTCTGGCAGCACGGGACACGGGGACAATGTGCAGAGAGAGAGGGGAGCGAGAGAGAGAGAGAAACACTTTTCCCCAGCTTTAGACTTAGAAAACTCGTGCAAGTTCAGCTCCCGGAGAAGGTAGCGTGCGTGGAGAATGTATTCTCCACGTAGCCTCTTCTGTTCGCATCTGTGCCGGACCGCAGAGAGCCGTCCGCTTCTTTCTCGCGCTTTGCGAGCTAAGAGCGCCTAGCCGGCGAAGGTGCGTCTTAGGCGGCTAGAAGCCGAAGCGAGGTGCCGGAGAACGCGGAGCTGCTGTGCACCCTGCATTTCACATCCAAACTGCACCGGCAGGCATAGCAGCATGCAGAGCTCATCTCCAAAGGATGTTTTCTCGCTGCTACGATGTTCTGGCAGCACCGGGACACGGGGACAATGTGCAGAGAGAGAGGAGCGAGAGAGAGAGAGAAACACTTTGCTCCAGCTTTAGACTTACAAAACTCGTGCAAGTTCAGCTCCCGGAGAAGGTAGCGTGCGTGGAGAATGTATTCTCCACGTAGCCTCTTCTGTTCGCATCTGTGCCGGACCGCAGAGAGCCGTCCGCTTCTTTCTCGCGCTTTGCGAGCTAAGAGCGCCTAGCCGGCTAAGGTGCGTCTTAGGCGGCTAGAAGCCGAAGCGAGGTGCCGGAGAACGCGGAGCTGCTGTGCACCCTGCATTTCACATCCAAACTGCACAGGCAGGCATAGCAGCATGCAGGCTCATCTCCAAAGGATGTTTCTCGCTGCTACGATGTTCTGGCAGCACCGGGACACGGGGACAATGTGCAGAGAGAGAGGGAGCGAGAGAGAGAGAGAAACACTTTGCTCCCAGCTTTAGACTTACAAAACTCGTGCAAGTTCAGCTCCCGGAGAAGGTAGCATGCGTGGAGAATGTATTCTCCACGTAGCTCTTCTGTTCGCATCTGTGCCGGACCGCAGAGAGCCGTCCGCTTCTTTCTCGCGCTTTGCGAGCTAAGAGCGCCTAGCCGGCGAAGGTGCGTCTTAGGCGGCTAGAAGCCGAAGCGAGGTGCCGGAGAACCGCGGAGCTGCTGTGCACCCTGCATTTCACATCCAAACTGCACCGGCAGGCATAGCAGCATGCAGGCTCATCTCCAAAGGATGTTTCTCGCTGCTACGATGTTCTGGCAGCACCGGGGACACGGGGACAATGTGCAGAGAGAGAGGGAGCGAGAGAGAGAGAGAAACACTTTTCCCCAGCTTTAGACTTAGAAAACTCGTGCAAGTTCAGCTCCCGGAGAAGGTAGCGTGCGTGGAGAATGTATTCTCCACGTAGCCTCTTCTGTTCGCATCTGTGCCGGGACCGCAGAGAGCCGTCCGCTTCTTTCTCGCGCTTTGCGAGCTAAGAGCGCCTAGCCGGCGAAGGTGCGTCTTAGGCGGCTAGAAGCCGAAGCGAGGTGCCGGAGAACGCGGAGCTGCTGTGCACCCTGCATTTCACATCCAAACTGCACCGGCAGGCATAGCAGCATGCAGGCTCATCTCCAAAGGATGTTTCTCGCTGCTACGATGTTCTGGCAGCACCGGGACACGGGGACAATGTGCAGAGAGAGAGGGAGCGAGAGAGAGAGAGAGAACACTTTGCTCCAGCTTAGACTTACAAAACTCGTGCAGTTTGCAGCTCCCGGAGAAGGTAGCTGTGCGTGGAGAATGTATTCTCCACGTAGCCTCTTCTGTTCGCATCTGTGCGGACCACAGAGAGCCGTCCGCTTCTTTCTCGCGCTTTGCGAGCTAAGAGCGCCTAGCCGGCTAAGGTGCGTCTTAGGCGGCTAGAAGCCGAGCGAGGTGCAGGAGAACGCGGAGCTGCTGTGCACCCTGCATTTCACATCCAAACTGCACCGGCAGGCATAGCAGCATGCAGGCTCATTCCAAAGGATGTTTCTCGCTGCTACGATGTTCTGGCAGCACCGGGACACGAGGACAATGTGCAGAGAGAGAGGGAGCGAGAGAGAGAGAGAAACACTTTGCTCCAGCTTTAGACTTACAAAACTCGTGCAGTTGCAGCTCCCAGAAAAGGTAGCGTGCGTGGAGAATGTATTCTCCACGTAACCTCTTCTGTTCGCATCTGTGCCGGACCGCAGAGAGCCGTCCGCTTCTTTCTCGCACTTTGCGAGCTAAGAACGCCTAGCCGGCTAAGGTGCGTCTTAGGCGGCTAGAAGCCGAAGCGAGGTGCCAGAGAACGCGGAGCTGCTGTGCACCCTGCATTTCACATCCAAACTGCACCGGCAGGGCCTAGCAGCATTGCAGGCTCATCTCCAAAGATGTTTCTCGCTGCTACGATGTTCTGGCAGCACCGGGACACGGGGACAATGTGCAGAGAGAGAGGGAGCGAGAGAGAGAGAGAAACACTTTGCTCCAGCTTTAGACTTACAAAACTCGTGCAAGTTCAGCTCCCGGAGAAGGTAGCGTGCGTGGAGAATGTATTCTCCACGTAGCCTCTTCTGTTCGCATCTGTGCCGGACCGCAGAGAGCCATCCGCTTCTTTCTCCGCTTTGCGAGCTAAGAAGCCTAGCCGGCGAAGGTGCGTCTTAGGCGGCTAGAAGCCGAAGCGAGGTGCCGGAGAACGCGGAGCTGCTGTGCACCCTGCATTTCACATCCAAACTGCACCGCAGGCATAGCAGCAATGCAGGCTCATCTCAAAGGATGTTTCTCGCTGCTACGATGTTCTGGCAGCACCTGGACACGGGGACAATGTGCAGAGAGAGAGGGAGCGAGGAGAGAGAGAGAAACACTTTGCTCCAGCTTTAGACTTACAAAACTCGTGCAAGTTCAGCTCCCGGAGAAGGTAGCGTGCGTGGAGAATGTATTCTCCACGTAGCCTCTTCTGTTCGCATCTGTGCCGGACCGCAGAGAGCCGTCCGCTTCTTTCTCGCGCTTTGCGAGCTAAGAGAGCCTAGCCGGCTAAGGTGCGTCTTAGGCGGCTAGAAGCCGAAGCGAGGTGCCGGAGAACGCGGAGCTGCTGTGCACCCTGCATTTCACATCCAAACTGCACCGGCAGGCATAGCAGCATGCAGGCTCATCTCCAAAGGATGTTTCTCGCTGCTATGATGTCTGGCAGCACCGGGACACGGGGACAATGTGCAGAGAGAGAGGGAGCGAGAGAGAGAGAGAAACACTTTGCTCCAGCTTTAGACTTACAAAATCGTGCAAGTTCAGCTCCCGGAGAAGGTAGCGTGCGTGGAGAATGTATTCTCCACGTAGCCTCTTCTGTTCGCATCTGTGCCAGACCGCAGAGAGCCGTCCGCTTCTTTCTCGCGCTTTGCGAGCTAAGAGCGCCTAGCGGCTAAGGTGCGTCTTAGGCGGCTAGAAGCCGAAGCGAGGTGCCGGAGAACGCGGAGCTGCTGTGCACCCTGCATTTCACATCCAAACTGCACCGGCAGGCATAGCAGCATGCAGGCTCATCTCCAAAGGATGTTCTCGCTGCTACGATGTTCTGGCAGCACCGGGACACGGGGACAATGTGCAGAGAGAGAGGGAGCGAGAGAGAGAGAA